>JAVQJL010047337.1:0-29214 GCA_036024295.1 Nannoperca obscura
AATGTCTTGACTCTATTTCCTATTCATTTCACAACGTATGGTGGTGAATAAGTGTGACTTTTCATGGAAAACACAAAATTGTTTGGGTGACCCCAAACTTTTGAACGGTAGTGTATATATATATATGGCCAGGGAAAAGAGAATAAACACAGATTTGTATTGTCCGGTTTGAAAGAGCAGGGGTGGGGAATCAAACAGCAGCTGTAGCTCCTCATTGACGAGCTTTACTTACTGCCCAGCCCGCTGAGAGCTTGACAGGTATATTGTCACTAGAGCTGCAAGAGGCTCCACACTCAGATGGGCTTATTATGGGCACGGCCACACAGAGGCTAACAACGGAGTCTTTCACTTGGCTGAAAAACATTTCTGGTTTGCAAATTAGCCTAATCTTGACCCACCCAGGCAAAATGACCATCAGTGCCACAAAGAAAACCTCTGGGACAGAAAAACCATAAATCCCTACACAGAGCTTCAGTTATCTAAATTCACCTCGTGGACTGCACTTTGATTCCTCAAATCTGTGTTCCTGCTCAGCTTTGTCATTATGTCTTATTTACCAGTTTACTGGCTGAAGGCTTTCAAGTGGTTCAGTGCTGTTAAATGGTGCCAACACCAAGGCTGACAAGAGAGCACTTTTGATGTTGGACTAGCTTCCTCTGCTTGGGGCAGTCTGGCTTGTCAATAATCGGCTGCAGTTTCCATCATGTTGGAGGTTTAGCTGTGACGTGGTTTTAATTATAATGGTGGGGGGGCTGTTGCGGCCATATGCCAGCCTTGGGTCCCCAGGGACTAAGCCAGCAGCTTAATGAGCAGCTCCACAGGAATTAGTGCTACTTTAACTCCAGTGTTTTGACTTCTGGGAGAGGCTGATGGGTGGAAGAGGAGGAGCAGTCTCCTCCATTTAGAGTTTAACACATCACTCAAGGTAGCACACTTGTTTCCTCCTCTACCTGAGAGCCATTAGGAAGACGTTCAGAACTCTAATCTGCCATTACTAGGGCTGGTAAATGTTAGACATCTTTTGATACCAGTGCTGATACAATAGCAGGTTTTCAGCACTGAGAACTGACGTACTTATATAAATATTGACATGCTTTTCTATTCTACCAACGAAAGAAGCTGAAGTTCACACACAGGTGGGTTGGACAATAACTTTTCTTAAATAAATGGTCTAAAATAATAATAATGCAATAATAAGGATCTACCTGGTGAAAGCCCTGAAAAGTCAAATCTCAAAATACAGAATCTATAAAGGCCATAAATGGCTCAACCAGGGGCAAACAGGACTAGATGGGGACACCTAGGACTCAGAATAGTGCTTGTTCACTACTCACAGCTAATTGCATTCACTTTGCATCTCTGATTAAATTAAATGAAAGCTAGCAGATCTGATTGAAAAGCAGTGGTTCAGATTATGTGTGGACATAAAGAAGCTACATGAAAGAAGTAGCCGTTACTGTGGTGGCACATCACTCGCAAACCCCAGCATAACACTACAGTCTGTAAATTATTTTTTCAGTTTTTAAAGAAATATTGAACCTTTTACATTATGAAAATCTAGTCATGAAATCCCATTCAAATAAAGGCTGTAATATGGTCCAGTTTTAACAGATGGCATCTTTTATCAGCAGACTTCAACACTGAAAAAAATCCATGTTGTTTGTCTTCATAAAGCGCTCCCAGTGCTGAAGTCCCGCATTGTACTGTCAGCTGCACAGTAATCTACCGTGGATTTCAAAATCTCTTCATTTCAAGACTTTACTCCACCCAAATCGGACAGCTGGCTGCAGCATAGCATAAACCATGACACAGTTATGAATGTACAGAAAACAATTAAAACATGGGGGAAACACAGCAAGCTGGATGACGGGTGGACCACTCAAAGCGACTCTGTCACAAGTGGCTTCACATTTCATATACTTTCAGATGTTTGCCTTCTTTTATTGTGTGAATTTGAAATGTCAGATTCCAGACTGACTATCCTCTCCCATCATGCCGTTACTGCTACATCAGCAACATTATCTGCTGATTGATCTTAATGGAGCCCACGCGCTGTGTTACGCTGTAGCCTCGTTAAAATTCAAGAAAAGACACGGTGGGTGGCAAATTACATCAGCCTCTCGCATTGGATATCACTGTGGTGACCGAAGGTTTACCTCATTCATAATTAAGGCTTAGAGGTGAAAATATGGACTTACAGCTTTGGCGTCTGAGGTTTGGAAGGATGCATGCTTCCATCAGACACGATGCATTTATTTGGAAGAGAAACTGTGAATACCAGGAAACAGAAAGTGGCACATTATAGTATCTATGTTTCTTATATAAACCTGTTAATAGATGAAGTTGTGTGGGGTTGGTTATGCTCGATGCCACTCTACCTGGGGAGAGAGGACACGGGGATGCTGCAACACCATTGACAGGCTGTTTGTTTCCACATGGCTTCACATGATTGAACCATGACTGACAGTCAGCCCCCTGGCCCATCATTCAGCAGAACAGGTTCGTTTGTCCTGATGGATTCTTGTCTACAGTAGTTACCCACTACACGTCAACCAGCATGCTGGTGGTGCTGTCAGTCAGCCTGTCTGTCTTTGCTGGTTCGCCCATCTGTCCCACTATTTGGTGCAGGTATCGCAACACTGGTCAGACTGACATGTCATTTAGCATGAATATGAATGGTCTCCAGAAGATAATGCCTAATGACTTGAATGTCTGTTGAGTCCTGACCACTTTGCAGGCCAGATGTTTTTCTCTGTGGCATTTCTGTGTATTTGGGAGGCGAAGGAGTTATATTTTTACAATTATATCACACATGCTGGATTTCCTAAAGCTGGTTCTGATATTTTAATACTACATTGCTCTCGTTTTGTAATTTTAGGCAAAGACATGTAAACAGATTTTGTAAATCATACCTTGTACAGAAGGCTTTGAAAGAACATTAAGCCTGTGTAGGGAGATTACATTTACATAACTGCAACAAACACTTTTGAATTACAACTTGTGTGAAATGTATTAATATTTGTATATTAGATCACATAATATGATTGCATCATGTGATGCTATTCCACCTGAGGTCAATTAAGAATAATATAGAATTATCATCTAGGCCTAGAGTTTATACGTGTGTGTGATATTCTTTGTTGATTTCAGTGATAAAAACACAACAAATAGCTTCATTATTTTGTATTTTGTCATTAGTTTGTAAAATTCAGATTCGTGCTTTTCACATTGCTTCATTTGTGTGTGGCCGTGTTTACCTATACATATAAACCCAGTAAAGACAAAAGAAAGATTATCCCCGGCCGGAACACAATCCTCTTTAGAGGCGTAGAGCAGCAGAAACGTTCCTGAGCCCGGGTTCTGTCTAGACGCAGGAACAGCAGGCAGGAGCCAGGCAGCTGCACACGCTGGCGCCAGGAGTCACAGCACGTTCTGATGTCTGAAGTCCCACTCACAGGAGCAGGCCCACCTGGAGCAGCGCTGTCTCGTCCCCGATTCATTGTCCATCATTCACAGGATCTTTCATCATCGTGGCTAGTGCGTCATTTCCACTCCCCAGATTCTGCCAGCAGAGCAAGGACCCATAGTAGTCACTGTGCTTAGGAATGTGGTAACCTAGCAACGGGGCTGGAGAGACTGATCACTGCTTTGGATCATTGATGGGCAAGCGTGCCTCGTCTGCTGCTCGAGGTAAATCCATCCTCTGAAGGGCACGAGTGATGTCTCCCTCTAAGCCCTCTCAGCTGTCCCTCGTGTACATGCCTGTTATATTACTACTCTTCATCAGTGAGATATTACACCATTTTATTTTGCATTTCATCTGGCAAAAATTGTGATTCATGCCACAATCACTATGTTTTTGTTTTTTTGTTTTTTTCATATCGGTCTGCCCTAAAATGAACACAACAAAATAGAATGCAGGCTGGCAACAAGAAACTGTTCAATGAAGACAAAATGGCAAAAATATTTTTTTGGAAAACAAAACCAACAATGAATGTATCCTACTAACAAGTACTGTGTGTGTTTATCACAGTCTGATTGATCCTGTTCCTATTGCTGTCCACACTAGTCAGCCACACAGTTGCAGTGGGTGACATGTTCCTTCATTAATTAGGTTATTTGGACTTTTGGACTCATAGTCCCTCATAAACCCTCCTGCTGCTGGAAACACTCACTGGAGCACCATATATGTGTTACTTGGCAGCTGGAAATAGTCCCCAACAAATGCACTATTTAGTTTGAGTAAGGCATGCTTAAAGCTGCAGTGCCCCATTGTGCTAGGAAATGATTTAGCTCATTTAAAAATGAAATATTTATGTATTGTTGGTTTTATTTAACATATACCATAATAAGAAATAGTATTAATTCGCCCACCTCTTAGTTAAGATGTAACATGTCTCAGGAAAGCTCAAAATATTCTCATGGACCCATCTCTCTGATCTTAGAACTGCTGCCTTCAGGCAGGCATTTCAGGTCATTAAAAGCACGGACTAACAGGCTGAAGAACAGATTTTATGCCAGAGCTATAACTACACTAAACAAAATCTGAACATTTTCTTGGAAAATAAATTCCCGGTGCAATATCAAGGGATTGTGCAATATCTGCAGAATGTTAGTGTTTGTGTGATGTTTTTATTTATGGCTTATTTAGTATTGTTTTTATTTATTTATTATTTATTATTGTTCTAACACCTTAAAGATTGGCATTTTCTTAATTTCGTTGTACCTGTACAATGACAATAAAGACATTCTATTCTATGTAGTAAAAAATCTTTTTGTTTCATATTCATATTTCAGAACTTGAATTGATTGGGTTGATTGGGATTGATTGGGATTGGGTTGAAGAAGTTACTTTGCAGACAGTTATAGCGCCGCTCTCGTTTATTCTGTCTATAGGGCATGTGGCTGGCAGTAAAGTATAGTAAGTAGAGCCTCAACTAGCAATTCTTTTCATTATTGATTGATTTGCCAGTTATTTTCACGATTAATTTAGTCTATAAAATGTCATGTACTGGCAGAAATGACAAAGCAAAGCATCAGATCCTCACAGTTAAGAAACATTTTTTGCAACAATCGATTCTGAAAATAGTTAATTCATTTTCTTGTGATCCACTAATAGTTTGATATTATAGCTCTTGTTCTGTGATTTTCTTCTGCTACTGGAGCGGGGATGATTACATTAGTCAAACCTATGACGTCTTGTTTGTTGAAGTGAAACTGTGAGGATGAAATGAAGAGAGTTGGAGACACAGAGGCCTCCTCGTCCTACTTATACAATGTCTGGTCGACTTGGCGTCGCTTCATCAGCTAAGCTGCCATCCTCCAAATGGAAGAACTGAGTGGTTATTTTCAGCATTTTGGGGCTGAGCCATATTATTACAGTTTTGTCAGTGAGCTGAATGGAAACTTAACACCCTTCAAGGTGCATTTGAGGCACTTAACCACATCCTGCCGGCAGTCATGTAATGATGATGCGTTTGCTCTCTGCCAGGGGGGTTCAGCAGAGTGCACACTCTTCACATCTGCATGTTTGCAGGAAGATGTGGCACCCACAAGCTGAAATGTGCAGTTTTGACATTTAGTTCGTTTTTGTATCATCAAGGGTATTTCCTTTTGACATTAGGCCCCTGTGCCTTGTAAATATAAACCTGCGGCTTATGTCCCCAGTATGATGCAAGTTGTTAAATCTGTTTCTAGCAGGACCACTGAAAGCATGTGCCTCATCATTGTCTGCACTGCCTCTTTTCTAATAATATGTAATTGGAGTAGAGTGTGTGACCCTGACACCACTGTCCTTAGTCTCGCTGCCCTGAATGTTGAGAACCTCGGGGAAATTGCAGCAATACATTCTAACAATGGTTTATTTCATCCTGTTTCCTGTGGAGCATGCAGTCAGCATCCAGTAATCTGAGGATATTCTGAAAGTAGGGCTTTCCTGCATAATTCACTCATCATAATAAGTTGGAAGGGACACTTGGTATTGATCTACAAGCTGATCTTCAGTGCCGTCTTTTGTCTTGAAACATGGGAATCAATCACCCTGTACCTGACTGAGGAGCAAAGTTAGGTTTGAAACTTTGTACATTTCTTAACATAATAAAGAAGTCATTTTAAGGCGAGCAGGTGTTGGTTTTACGAATCCTGTGGGATTTCTGTATGACAAAAAGGATTTTTTGTTGTGGGTCATTGATCTGAGGTTCCAGTTGTAGCTGCTACTGAAATATTGCCTGAATGTGTCATCAGAAATCAGTGACCCATTTCACTTTTTGTAACTATACACTGTTTTGCTTCCAGTTGAGTTGTGACAGTCACAATGCAATACATTCATTGTGGTGCTTAGGAAATGCTGATGTTTCTGCACCAAACTTTCTAAAAAGTCACTTAATGTGACTAAAAACTAAAAAGAGACGTGGCCTTTCTATGTGGCAAGTCTTTCATGGGTTTATTTTAGTGGTGGGTTTTGAGTTTCTGTTCTGAGAGTGGCACTTCTTTGCGTGTTCTGCCATGGTGACTGACTATGCAGCTCTGTTAAACCACCTATATCACTTACCTAATATGGAAGGTTTAACACTACACACCTGGGTATAGCTTTCATCACTGTTGTGTCATGTCAGTGGGTAAGAGAGAACCTCTGTTGGTCATCATATTCATTACAGAACAGCATTTCCTTTGTGGTATCATTGTATTAGCTTGACTTCAATTGGTTATTTGGCATACTCCTCTGACTTTGATTACATTAGATATCTAAACCGAGATGATATGTGAACTGAAATTATACTTTTACATTTTGTAACAATGAAAACTTTAAAAGTGGCTATGGGTGTGAAGACTTTAAAAAAGGATGAAAAGAAAACCATTATTAGCAAATCTGAAGGACAAATGTGAAACATCCTGTTCCCCCCAGTGTGACAAGTGTCTGGCGAAGACAAATAGGCATCTGAAAATGTCAAGCTATCCCTCTAAGCGTGCTTATACAGTGACTCTCAAGGTGTCTCCTCTATTCTGTGCTCGTGCTACTTTGTTCCTGAGCCAAAGCCCACTGGTGCTGCCAGCCAGCTGTACACCAGATCACTGCCCGACAACATACAGCCACACAGTGGGTGAAGTTAATGACGTGCATATATTATAGTATACCTGTTTACCCAGTGTACTAAAATAGACAGATAAATGTTATCCAGCTGTCAGTCTGTCATTTGCGTATTCATGATATTGTACACTAAATCACATCTGCAACTAAATTTGAAACTACAGTTGAAACTAAATAACTAAAAACTAAAACGTTAAAGGTTTTCTGCCTTGTACCACGGAAAAGAAAAGCACTTGAATGAAATGGAAAGATAATTGGTGGTTTCCTCCAAGGACCAGATGAATATTTGAATGAGGAGGCAGCATCTTGTGTTGGTGTTGATTCATCCAGAGTCCAGGGGAAGGAAGGAGTGTGGGGGCTGCCAGGTCAAGGCCTGGGCACAGCTGCATTATTAACAAAAGGTCAGCTGTCAGCACACGTCTGCCTGGCTCACATCAAGCAGCTCACTCAATTCTGCGCCTCTGGCTGACATGTTTGTAACCTTGTAGACCATTTAATGAAGGTTCACAAGCCTTTTGGCTTTTTCTTGTTCCAATAAAACAGATCCATATTACAAGGGGCACATAACACGCAGAGCATCTGGAACAACTTTTATTATCTCATCATAAAAAAGTATAACAAATATGATGGATGAGAGCCTGCATATATTGACCTGAAAAACATACGGGGCTGCAACAAAAATAAGCTAATATGCACATTATTTCATTGACTGATTTGATGGAACTGCTTATTTTGTTGAAGTTCCTTGTGTCCAGTCTCTCATCTATACAATAAAGGAAGGAATCTCTGCCTGCCTGCCTGTCTGTCTGTCTGTCTGCCTGCCGTCTGTCTGCCTGCCTGCCTGTCTGCCTGCCTGTCTGTCTGTATTTGTATTCATTTGCCTCCATCCATTTTCCATTATTTTCAATTTTGTCCAAATGTGTTTATTCGCTCCTCCTCCTACACATGTTGCACAATCGTCACCAAGGACTGGTGAGGATTTTTTTTCTAGCTTGGAAAAAGAAAATCCTTTTTTGGATTTTGATATTACAAAGTTTTTCTACAGCTGGCCCTCAAGGTTTGCTCAGATGCTGTGGGTAGGGATATATTACAAATCAGTGTCATATTTCTTAATCTTATTGCAACCACATTTGCATATGATGTATGTGTGACCATGACAAATTTGGTGCCATTTGGAAAAACTATAATGGAAGGAATCTCTGTGTGTATGACTGTTGGAACGGGCACTGCACTAGTAAGATTAATGGCACAATAAAAGCTGTTAGGAGACTTCTTGTTTCATATTAACCTTCATTTTGTGAGTTAGCCTATTAAAGAAGTTGACTGTTGTCTGGTAAAGTATCACAAGCTAATTTCCAGCCCCATGCATTAGCTAGACAGTGCCAGCAGATATAAACAAGTTGGAAACCTTCAGTTGTACTTTTAAAGACCCAGCAAAATAAAAACAAAGTACTGCTCCTATAATGTTTGTCAAATATATTGATGTCACATCCTGCACATAAATATATTAAATCAAATCAAAATGTCACAAACGCTTTGATCAAATCTCTTGGAATTACACTTTGGCCACAGTCACAACAGACAGAAACATCTCACGTTATGGACGCTAAAGATGCTCTAACTTCCGTTTCACTGTGACTTTAAGCACATCACACTTCCCTGAAAGGCTAACTGCTGTACTAATCCCATTGAGCAGAGTAGTAGTAGTCTGGGCTCAGGCTACAACTCAGGCTCAGTGGTTGTAGTACTGAGTCGCTCTCTGCGATCTCCACCTCCAAGGATCATTAGGTGTCCACTGTCCTCCTCCTTCAGCTCCTACCAGTATTGCTGCTGTTGCTGCTGCTGCTGCTGCTGCTGACACTGAGCTGCCCTGACACAATGGTGTCACAGCTGTCCCCGCCCACCTCCAGTTTGACAGACAGGAGCAGCCAGGACAGAAGCTAGCTCCCTTCTAAGCAGTGTGGAGAGAGTGAGAGAGCATCATGGGAGCAGAGATAGTTGAGGCCTTTGTTGTGCTAAGCCAGCAGGAAGAGATGTAGACAAGCATGTGGCCTCTCCGCTTCCACCAGCGGAACCACATATGACTGGGCGGCAGGAGACAGGGTTGTTCCACTTTTGACAGCTCGTAGCTCCTAATCCCAGCCAGAGAGGAGATGATGCTGACTGCAATGAACCACAAACAGCAGTGTTTAAAAAAACGGAGATGCATACTACCCAAACCTGACTCCTGTCTCCCATCTTCTTTGTGCTTTATGGCTGTTTCATCTCCACACTGGGAGGTGACCTGTAAACTCTGAGCAGATACCACTGAGAGGGATGAAAGTGGGATTGAGTATGTGATTTTTAGAGCATCCTTAGGCAGACCTCCTGCAAGGACACGTGCTGTAAAAAAAGAGCTGTGAAAACAAGATAATCCAGCCCAGATCCTTCACTTAATAGACTCTGCTCCACCCAGCCTCTTTGAAATAAAGAGAAACCTCGCAGTGTAGAAGCTAGCCTTTGAAATGCAGGAACACTTAAGGGGCTTTCACACTGCAGCGCAGTAACTTGCCACAACCCATTTGAGTTCACCATGCTGAACTTCTGGCTGTAACCCCCTGGCTTTGGCAAATCAATTAGAAGGGGCGCAGGCATCACAGAAATAGAAGGTGGCAGGCATTGTGGGTCAGAAAAAAGAGTGATGGAGGAGCTGATAATGCTGGTGTCTGAATACAACATGGCGCTAGCTAATTACAAGAAACACTGGGCCTTGGAAAAACATTTCAATCACATGTGGGCGGCTGTGGCTCTGGAGGTAGAGACATTATGCCCAGGGTTGACGGATTGATCCCTGACTCCTCCTGTGTTCTTGGGCAAGACACTGAATGGGGAATGATGTGTGAATGGGTGACTCAGACCAATCTGTAAAGTGCTTTGGAAACTGTTACGGTCAAGTTTACCAAACTATCTAATGCCTTGTGGACACAGGACTTTCAAAATCCTCTCACATTTAACAACAGATTTTCTACATTCTAAGATTACTAAGGATGTGTAGTTTACACAAGGCATAAAGAAGCCGATGGAAAAACAAACTATTGTTGTAATGTTAATAATAATATCATGTTACTTAACTAAAATCTAAAACACTATCCCTTCCTAGTGATGCACACAAACAGAATTATTTAGGATGACTGCCTTTTGGCTATGGAGTCATCTTAGTACAGCTAATAATACTAATATTAAATCATATAAATGTGTAAACCAGAATGTACATTATGAAAAGACAGTTGTTTAATGAACAGAATGTGTTATTCACAAGTTGAGCATTGTATTGCCAGGGAACCTCCACAGCTGCAGTGCTTTCAAATTTGGTGAAGGTCTCTCTCACTTGCATAGTTGTCCTTGCTGAACTATGGGTCCCGTGTTGTGCATTTGTTCTGGATTTGTCTGTTCTGGTGGTGTGATTGGCTGAAGTAGCTCCCTCGAGTACACTGTGAAGTGTTGCTTTCACAATTAACCCTGCTTTTTCTGTCTTAATCTCTAGCACCCGGCTGTAGAAACGCCATTGGGAGACCATGATCCCAAAAGCATTGTCCACAGTGGGTCTTGCTCTTGACAGGCGGTAATTGAAGACCTGCCTTCTTTCTGTCAGGTTCTGTCCTAGGTGGGGTCTCATCAAGTTGGTTTGTAGGGGGAATGCTGCATCACAGACAAACAGATGAGGGACAGGCCCATTGTGGTCTGCTTAAGGGAGAGTGGAGTCCACTAGCAGGTCCAGTTTCTCCTCTCTGAGAGGCTTTCCACATTTAGAGTTGTGTAGTTTCCTCCGTCACTGTCTCCCATAGCCCCCAACATCTACCACCCTGAACAGATGGTCTGCATCAACCACTGCTCAAAACACAATGAAGAAACAGTGCTTGTAATACAGTGAACCAGATGATGATGTTGGAGCCTGTATTACTATGTGTTTCCCATCAATGGCACCTTTACAGTTGTGGAAGTTACACTTCTCCTCAAAACCTTGTGCTGCATCCTTCCAGTCTGCATTGGTGGGAGGTCTTGTGGTCATTCAGATAACCTGAGTCACTTCCGTATTTAAAAAAAAGTATAGACGTACAAATATACGCCTTTGTATTATTTCCTGACAGAAGCTAGGTGAAAAAGAATTGGAAGAATCTGAGGGACAAAGCTTCGATGCAATGATATACACAATATACTGAGTATAACCTTATTTTACCACATACATTCAATGCATTTTGATTGAATTAGTTCAGTCTAGCAGGGCCTGACATTTTAATTAAAAAAAGGAAAACAATACATCAAATAGCGGAACTAATGATTGAAGCCTATGTTCTTAATGATTTACACGGTGCAAAGCTAGCTTGCACAGATACTACTGTGCCAAAGCTTCCTGAATTGGAAGAAATGTGTTTTTGGTTTCCCTTTTATTCCCACCCATTTTAACATTTCCTCCTTTCCTGAAATGTCAAGGTTTTAAATCATTTCCTGGAGTTGTTTTCAGGCCAACTAAAAATAGCCATGTCCTCCTTTTCAATCTTAGCCAACTGGTTCTTAGCAAGTGTCTCTGGTAAGCTATGCGTATTTCCCTTTTGCTTACCACAGCAAATTCTGGTTCCCTGGAAAATGGAGGCCACTTTGTTTCACTGTGGTTAGTCTGTCCGCGTGGAGGCAGCAGGACTGTTGGGGAGGCAGGGCTCACAACTGCTGCAGCAGAGGTTTAATGTGCTAGGTGAACTTAATGACCCCACAATGTGCAACCAAGAAGAGACTGGAAAAAGATGAAAGATTGATGGAGTGCACAGCTCAGTAAACTAAATATGAACAAACAAATAACTGGGGAAGCAACGGAATGTATGTATAGAATGTGGTACTAATTGTGTTCTATTGGCACACTGAAAATGAATTCATTCCAATTAATTAGCCCTTTGCTACGTCCCCCCTTAGTTACTGTTGCTACCCCTGTCAAGCTTTCTAATTTAGCATAGCATGCATGCAGTTTTCAAGTAAATGGGAAAGTGTCCTCTAACATAACCTGTAACCTCACAGAATGCTGTAGCTAACTAATAATGTGCGAATTCTTGGCCTTTATTGATCCCATCACTCTTGCTCCTCCTCTTTGTCCTGCACACGGTCTCCTCATCAGTGAACAATGATGAATGATCTACCTTCACAGTGGGCTATAGATGACATGAGAGGTGTCTGAAGAAATATTGTGGTTGAACTCATCAGTCAACTGTAGTGACCCAGCTTTCTGTCAGAATGCTGCTGCCATGTTTCTGCCTGATCAGATGCACACAGTAACTATATGATATATGTGAGTATCACCACAGGTTGCTGGCTACGTGCATGTACGCATGCCTATAGCTTGTGTGCATATGAATAAATGGTGCATTTGTTGTGCGTGGCTAACCTTGACTGGCACAGACCTCCTCCCTGTGTGGAATGCTGCATGACACTGGCAGGACGAGGCCTTCCCCTGGTAAAGAAGGGGGCACAGCACGTGACACCCGGAGCCCATCATTAACACGTGTCTGGACACTTGCTCCTCCCCTGCTCGTCTCCCTGTCTATCCATTTCATCACCCACTGCCTTCCCTTTAGTTCCGTCTCACTCTCCTCGCTCCTCTTCCTCCTCTCTTTCAGCATCAGTTCTTTCTCCTGTGCTCTTGCCCCTGTAATCATTTTGTACCTCATTATTACTTCATGTAGACCTCCCTCTCTCTCCCTGTCTGTCTGCCCTGGTGTTGATGAAGCACACAGCATGAAGATGGTGTAAAGTAAATAATTATTTGATGATGTATTGTCAGTACTACAACAGGGTGACAAACAGCACGTTTGATCGGATTGTCAGTGGACATGCAACCTGAGCAGGGAAAAGAAGGCCATTGTAGAACTAGTTGTGGTGTGTTGTGACGTTCTGACTACTTGTGGGTGGTGCCACACATTTGGCATAATAGCCTCCTCCATGTTGGACTCTTGATCTCTCTGTTCCCTGAAAAGGTCAGTACTGTAGAGACAGTTCACAGCTCATCATCAGGATGAGTTGACAAATGTATTTATATTGAAATGAAATGACTTTGTTGCTGATGTGCAGCATGGTGGTGGGCTACACTTATTCATGTTTGACACCATCAACTTAAACTGATGTTTGTTTAGTGATGTGAAGGTGGGGAAGACAAATCAATGTTAGCAGCTCATAGGGAAGGAAGTCACTTCATTACAGTTACAAATACTACTACACTGGGTCACACTAAGTTCTATTCCATGAAACATATCTGGCAGTCAGCACTTTGGATTCACTTTTCAAAGCAACATGAGACAACTAACAAAGTTACAGAGAGGCCAAATCACCTGGCGCTGCAAAATGGAACATGAGCAATAAAGTTTTGGTAAAGTTTTGGTTCACTCTCACTGCTTTAATGTAGGCAGCTGCTTCTAGTGAAAAACTCAGCTGAACCACTAAACAGAAAGGCAAAGTTAACTAACCCTAACCCTGCATTCAGTTGCATTCAGGCATAGTCAAGCAGGTGCAACCACAGATCCAGACTCTACAGTGCCGGAGGCAGAAATACCTGCAGAAATCAACAGAAGGAGAGAGAAAGAGAGAGAGAGAGAGAGGGATGAGAGAAGCACACAACTAGGGAAAGAAGGTGAATTAGTAACAAGCATTAATAGGATATGAGTGTGCACAAATGGAGAGGAGAGAGAGGAGCTCAGTGCATCATGGGACTATAGCAGCATTACTAATTGCCTTCTGGATCCACCTGTGTACCTAACACATCAACATGAGATTGGAATCAAACTCGTCATCTCACTCTCAAATACGTGCGCATCACCAAATACCGTCAGAGTGGAGGAGAGTCTTTGAAGTAATATATGGGATGCTACTCTCTTATCCTACTGGGAATTCAGTAACACATTGCAAGCTAAGTGAAACGGGAACCAGGTGAGAAAATAATATGATTGATATGATGAATATTGTATTTGACATATTCCGCATTCTGATTCAATTGTAGTGGGCAGCATCCTAGTGTGCTCAATACTCTTGGCTACTGCTGTGAAAGACAGGTTACTGTGTACTATTGCTGATGCCTTTCTAGATCTTTCTGGCCATCCACTTATCTATGCATTTGATGCCCTTGCCCGCTATAAAGTGAGTCTCTTTCCTGTTTTAAAATGTTATATTAAATGTGTCCTTGTCAAGGATATATGCTCCCACATGTATGTCCCAATCTGTGTGAACAAATTAGTAGTCCCCCTCCACCCACCCTGTTTCCACTCTCCCGGAGCCCGAGGTCTTTTCATTCAAATAGACACAAACCCTCCAATGACCGAGGGGATGGAAAAAGCCTTCCCTGAGGGTACCAACAAGACAGAGCCCCCTCCCTCCTCTTCTGCTTTTGATGAACCCCCGCCCCATCACCTCCCTATCAAAAATAAATACAGAGTCTTCCTCGGCAGCTGTCCCCAAACTCCATGACATACCGTCAGCTCTGTGCAACTGCTCATGAATTATTCACTCAGAGTGGCACGTGGACGTGGGTGTGCCTCTGGCAGAGCCGCACCACCAGCACCCTTTTTTATCTACCTGGTCTTTTCTTAGACCTGGACGGCATGTTCTGCTGCTTTAGGTCTTTGGCTACAATTAAAGAACCTAATGAATTTTGTCCATCCAGTGTTATATGAATAGCCTTTTGCCTTAACTAATTATGGATCTCACTCCACTACTGGGCATGTCCTGCTCTGTAATTGGATTTTCCCCAAGGGTTTATTGATTTCAATTTGAAAGGGGCTGAAACATTGGAGGAGGTTTTTGGTCTGATATCAATCATGAGAGGATACTGAAAGCTGTATGCAAGCCGACAAAGGGAGAATCATTCCAGTGTCCTTTTATCAAAATGTATTCATTTTAAAGCCTCTTTGCAATGCTCACTTTTGGTTCTCACTTTAGTCACATTTCGAGCTGTTTCCTGCAGCCCTCTGGGATGAGGAGTGGGAGTGTGGGGGAGTAAATGGCAAAAAAGCCCCCACGGCAAGCAGGTGGCAGCTTTTTCTGCAAAGGAAGAATAATTAATCAGCAGAGAAGACTAAGTGAAAAGGAGGGAAGGAAGGGGAAATAAAGAGATGAAAGAGCCTTCAGTTCAAAGACAGCAGTCAGTGATGTGCTTCGCCCTCACTCGGTCTGCAGAAGGCTGTGGAGGAAGGAGCCGGACAAACAGGGATTAGAACTGTCTCGCCTGTCTTTGGACTGAAGTAGGTTACATTTAACATGAATCCAGTAATCTGATTGCTAAAATGATTGTTCTAATTGGATTATTGTGGTGGAAGAAGAACCGACTGGTGGGGATATTTCAAACACAAACATGGTTTTAAGTTGATCCTCGACACCTTACTGAGACTTACTTTATGTTACTTATTCCTTTCATTTGTCATATGTATGTAGGGCTCTGTGTCAGCAGTACAGAGTATCAAACATGTTTACCTACCAAAGCCTGGGAACAAACCTATTCTTCGATGAGATAGTTCCTGATTTAAACCAAAGCTCAGGGACATCGAGGGATTCCCATTTACAGTCAATGGTAATGGTGTATATTGCTAATATAATGCTAATGCTAATATTTGTATACTGATTTTCTGAGTGAAGTACCATTTGGTTTCACTTCATTCATTCATTCACCCTGATACCATGCTCATGTTAGCTAATTTATGTTGGGAGATTATTTTATTGCCATTTTCTTTGCTGCCTGCAGCCTTTTCTCTAACAAAGCGTGTTGTAATAAACAGCCACATACCAAGAATTACCATCCGGTAACAACGCTGCCTACATGTAAGAATAGTGTCTGTGGTGGAAGCACAAAGCAGATCTAGGTACGAGTTTCAAGGGTTGTGTACCAAGTGTTTGATGGAAACATGGCATTATTGTCATTCCATTTCATTAATTAGGCTTTCGATGTTAAAAGGTAATGTCAAAGTTTTGAAAGAATCTCTACTATTTAGGGGGTTTGGTCTGTCTCTATCAGCAGGGAATACTAGAATAGCACAGTAGAATACAATACTCCAACTGGGCCTCTGGTAGCAGCAGATACAGTCATTACTGACTGCTTGATGTGTCATGTCACTCTGCGTGACAGCAGTGCCTCCACACTGCTTTACATATTGTAGTGGTGAGGGATACTGTGTGTGTGTGGGCGTGTGTTTGACAGCATATATACATGGATGAGTGCATTTACATACGTGTTTATGTCACTGTCATCACTTGTGATCTGCCACTAATCAGAATCAAACATCCATCAAAGCCGCCTACATCCAGCCCCATATAGCTGGCTGTAATGCTAAGCCCTCCTCCAAAGATGATCATTTAACAACCACACAGGAACAGCTTTCCATCCGGCTCAGAGGGATAATTTCTTTTAGTTACCCGCAACGGGCATTTTAAAGTAAACACTCGAAAGATAAAAACAAGACACCGAACACATTACATTCTACAAAGAGAGAAGACAGGGCACTCCGTCTCAAAAGCACGTTTTTTTTTAAATCCTCTCCTTTTGACCCCCCCCACTTCCTTTGACAACCTCTGATTGTGCTGACATTGTGCATTTCAGCCTCTGTCTACATAGCGTACCATCTGAGGGGATCAGTCTGTGTTTATGTTATTATATGAAATGAATGTATTCAAGTACCTCAAGTTTGTGCTTGGTGCAGAACTTGACACAATGTACTTAGTTACTTGCAACCACTATATATTGCATATGTAAGCATCCTATCCTGGTATTCAGAAACCTTAATGCTACTTGGAGCACTCCATTAGTAAACACCTTATCTTTTGTCAAGTTACATTGTAAAACAAAAAATATGATGATAAGCAAATCATTTTGGCAACTAATGATTATCAATACATAGATTTATCTGCTGATGATCCTTTTTCAGATTATTCGATCAAAAATTCAAAGGAGTCCTTGGTGATGTCATCGATTTCCTTGTTTCGTCACAATATTTTATTATACATACCAGAGAAAAGCTCACACTGGAGAAACTGGAACAATATACAGGTGATGAAAATAACTGTTGGTTTATTTTCTATTGATCAACTAATTGATTAATCGCAGCTCTAAATTGAATGAGGATCTACACTCTTAAAAAAGTCTTGCAGTTGGGGGATAACTTGTTTAGTCACTCTCATCTTCCATTACTGGGGATCGCCTGGCGGTTCGCTCTCTCAGGGACACCCGCTCACATTCAAGACTTTTCTCCTGTCTGGCCCCCAGTGGTGGAACCATCTCCCCACATCTATCAGAGAAACAACATGTCTGGCCAATTTCAAAAAAAAGCCAAAAGACTCATTTGTTCCGGGAATACAACAGCACTTAAATGACCCATTGTTTCTATAAAGCATAAAGTATAGCATATTGTACGTTATTATAGTGGAATTGTATTTTAGTTTGAATGTCTTGTATCTTGATGATGTACAAAGATAATCTGTTCTTAGATTTAATGCTTTTTTGATTCTGCCACTGACAGCGATGTACTTACTTATAGCACTTGTGATTCATCACCAGCCCTTACAAGTCTGATGAGACATCTTGTTGTTTTCAATCATGGTTCTTTGCACTTTATGTAAAGCTCTTATTTGGAAGTCGCTTTGGATAAAAGCGTCTGCTAAATGCCTAAATGTAAATGTAAATAAGTCTGTGCCCAGGGGAAAGAGTAAAATGATTCAAATTCTTATGTAGTTTAGGAACAGAACTGTTGCTTTTTGTCTTTTGTGTATTAACCACTAGGTGTCACTCTTTGTCCAGGCTTACAGGCACACTGGCATACTGTACCTACAATATCATCAGCCAACACCATGGACATATAAAGCCCTACATAAAATAACAGATTTTGTACACATGGAACTAAAGCAGAGGTGTTAAGATATGTCTTGTTTTAATATTTTATGCTATCTTACAACAAATTAAATTATTAAAGACTCAAATGTAGCTGTAACTGTCCTATATGTTTGCACTCCATTTTATTATGCATGCGTGTTCCCTGTTTTCCCCAAACCTTCAAAGGGACTATTGACAACTCTAGGTTTAACTATAACAAACTTTATTATGTAGTGAGTTCAGCCACGGTTTAATTTAATAAGAGCTGTCTCCACACAATGTCATGGTCTCTAGTATAAGAAAAATTTGATTTCGAGCCGAATATATGTTGCCAACTGCAATTAATGTTTCTGAAATTGATTAAAGTTAATCTGGAAATAAAATAGAGTTACCTGTTCTTTTAACCAATGCATATTCCCAACTCTTCAGTTTTTAGCTCTACACTGTTCCTCGTTCATCTCACACCTCAAAGTTATTGTATTTGATTTTCCTGTATTGTATTCCTGTATCCCACCTCCTGTCTTTGTCCTCTACAGAGAAGGGTCATTGTATGTGCATGCATGCATGCAAAACCTATTTTTCTTAGACTCGCCCTGTATCTGGGAGGGAAGTGAGATTCAAGAAAAGTGTGTAATCATGCAGATGGTGTGTGTCTTATGGATGATGAATGGACATCAGAAACCCTGGCAGGGATTCCATCATAATGAATGCTTAGTGTGAGAAGCATGTAGGCCTAACAAATGTCTGCCACCACAAAAGATAAACGAGATGGCAGTGATTTAATGCAATACCATCACATATATGTGCCACAAAAAATCAGGTTTGATTTGCACATGATGCATCACGGGTATAGTTATTATCTCAGCTTTAAATTTAGACTGTTTGTTGTTGGTATGTTTTGTCTGCACATTTATTCTATCTGTCAAAACTATCTGTTAACACAGGAGCACAGTAAACTTCCATGAGAAGGAAATAGACTGACAAATGCTGTGAAAAAGGTAAAACAAACAAACAAAAAAAACAGGACAAACACAGCTTGGACAAGCTTGTTAAAGATGAGGACCACGCTGGTTCAGTGTGAAAACTTGTAGCAGACCTACTTGCACTTGAGAGAAATAAAATGTTGTTGCTTTTGAACACTGTTGAAATAAAAACATACCAGTCAAAGTGTGTGCAATTTCCTTTTTCCCCCTTTTTAAAAATGTATACAAGACACGTCAGTTTGAATTGGCTTCATTTGCGGAAACCCAAATGACGTCTGATCATAATGTGCAGTTATTTGATTTCCACCCTCAAGTCCTGAGAGCCGTGACTGCAACTTGATTGTAAGGTAATGCTGACAATGAGTTTGAATTAAGCTCAGAGCTGGAGGTTACATGAGGGATCATCTGAGGCAGGGCTTGCTTGGCACCAAACATGAGGTTTCTGGGTAAATTAGAGATGGATGCATGGTGAACAGTGACGAGAGTGAGGCAACGGTTTTCCCAGGGGTGAGGAGCGCAGGGCGAGACAGTATTGGTGGTGGATTGTGTGCGTCTGGCGTGCATGGGGTCGTTGAGGATTAAAGGGAAGTTTGGTTGAGCATGGAGGCAGGGGATTGAGGGTCTTTGGTTTCTGGTTTCCAAACTAGCTGAATCAGCAGTACGATCATCTGCACCACACCACATCACATCACATCTCCAATAGCTCGATCTCTGATGTTGATCCAGTAAGTTGCTAACAGACTCTTTATCTCAAACTTCTGCTCCCAGGGAGAAGATAATTCACTATAATATAAAAACCCATTTGAGGTGGTTTGCATGACTGAAGCTAAAAGGGGAATAGAGGGGCTTCCCAGTCGAGAGTGATTTCATCATTTGATCACACCAGGATCCACTGCATATTTATCTTCTTCCTCAGTTTTCATGAATACATGTTCAATAGCACAGGGAATCAACTAAAAAGACAGACAGTTACTGTAATGTGAGCGTGGGTTGATGTTGATATGCAAGTATAGCAACTCTTTTACACTCTTCATTTACCCAGGAGAGATTTTGCTGACCACAAAAGCTGTTTCTCTACACATCAGTTGCTTTTACAAACTGAAAAGGCCTAATACATTGTATTAGAGGTTTCTAGTACCAAGCTTCACTGGAGAAGTTGGTTGCATGTCTGCCACTCAGCACTTTTAAAAAGTCTAGGGTTTGTTGCTTGAAATTCCACAACTGGGACTGTACCAGTCCTTGCACTGATCTTTTTCAATGCATTTGTGTCTGTGTGTGTGTGTGTGTGTGTGTGTGTGTGTGTGTGTGTGTGTGTCTGTCTGTGTGTGTATGCATCATAAATTAACAAACCTACGATGCCAGACGTGTTCACTAACATGTACAGTTGTGGGACTGGCAGAAGAAATTTTGCCAGAGCAGTCGGTTCCACTATTGTCATCTAAACCATCAGCTGAGATGGTTCATCTTTTCATTCCTCTTCCACCCCATTTTTCTTCTACAAAGGCCATGTTGCTGTGCTGGTAAACTCCTGCTGACAGGCCTGCCATGCACTGCAGATGATGTGTGTTGGTTAAGTGTATTTTTTCAGATGCTCTGATCATTCAATGCTGTCTGCGTGTGCATTGTAAGTTGTGTTTGTGTTGTGCGTGCGCTTAGCAGGATGTCTTGTCACAGGTCCAGGAGCTCTGTCACTGATTGTTGCCATCCCCTGCTGTGCTTTTTCTTTGAAGGGTTATAATCACTTGTCATACAATTTTCGAATCACTTTTTGGATTTCAACTTTCCCCTCAATCCCATTGCATAGTTCTTCTTCTTCAACACATTTGCCGGCCTGTTTCAGTCCCATCTGGACTGCACGGCTTCATGTGGTTACCCACTCCTTCCACAGATGTCTTTCCCCAGTCTTAACTGCCAATAATGACGATTCCCCTGTCGGTCCTACTACGTCCGTCCTCCACATCCTCCTTATTTTGTCTCCACTGCTTCACTTAAGAAAATTGACTGGCTTTTTTATTATCTGTTTCAAATATAAATCTGCAACTGCTGTTATTTGCACACGCCTCAACCACAGACCCCTCTTCTCTCCTTCTCCTTTGCCATTTCAAACAATCCTACCGACCATGGGTCAGACTCCAGAAGTGGTTTTACAGTCAAATCTTCACTTCCCCCACTTCGCATATTGACTGTATGTGACTCCTGCCCCCTTCCACATACACTTAGACACACTAATTCAACCTCAGCCAAATGCCAGTTCTTCATTCAGCTGTTCCGTTGCCTTCTGAAGTGCTATAACACTACACAACAACACAGCACCACTTTCAGAGGGGTGCAGTGACACACACACACACACACACACCCCCCAACAGCTGGCTTCATTTTACATCATTTTCCAAGTTGGATAAAGTAGCTTTATTTGTTGATCTCTCTGTCTAATACATATTCTTATCAAATCTAGGAGGACCGAGCTGAAGGTTGTCAGACGGTGGTGCCACCACTGAGGCCACAATGATTACAATTTAGTGTTTGAAAGCTGTGGATGTTGACTGCTGGTGAGATGCAGTTTTAAAGAATGGCAACCCCCCACATCTCTACAACAGTGGCAACGGAAAGGTCACTGTGACAATCAATACGCTGCTCTCCGTTCGCCTGGTTCTGCTTCAGTGCGTCAGACTAATCAGCCTTCTGCCCGGATAGGAGGAGACGTCAGGACCTGATAATCAGAGAGAAATGGAATGAAGAAGGCTTGACTAACAGTGATATATGGGCCATATACAGTGTCTGTACTTTGAAGGGATTACAGTGAGCATTACTGTTCCTACTGGCACTGTTATTGTCATCATTATCCTTGTCATGAATTCTTTACCATCGTTTTCATTCTTCACAACTTAAGAGTCCAGATTCTCCTTCTATTGGTCTTTTTTCTCTGGTCTCAATTCTCCTTGAGAAGGTTTTATTGTCTCTGGGTATATTAACAGCAACGTGGGTCTTAAGTGGGTTACTACACTAATTGCATTTGGTCGGGCCGTGCACTTCATCACACACAGACACAAGTACACACTAACTGCCTTAGGTATCTCTGGTCAAATCAGAAGCTTTAGTTTCCCTCTAACATTACAGGAACCACAAAGCCAGTAAACCTTCTGTTTAGCCACAATGGAAAACAGTAAGCCAGCATGCTGCGGAGTGATGTGCGAGCACAGTCACATCTGTATTTATCAGATTTTCTCTGACCCAACCCATGCCTCTGTTCTTTGCAATGAGCTCACTTTTACAGCCTGAGTTGGCTACGTCTGGTTTTCACTGGTTTATTAATAGGCATTTTCATTTCAGTTTGCATTAGCACGGTTTCCACAGTGCTCATAAGCATCAGGTTTATGATAATGTTCTTGGAATGGAAATTGCCCAACAAAGAGTTCAAAATCAACACATGGTTATCTTAGATCAAGAAATTCAGTTGCCCAATATATTCATTCTCTAAACAAATATTATAAATGACTAAAATCAAAAATGGCTGATCACATATTAAAGGATAAGTTTAGTGTTTTACTACATCCTTTTTATTGTCAACAAATCCCATTAAAATACCAAAACCAACAATGAGTTAGTCTGTTTATCGAAACTTTCTGACTTCCCTACCCCGCCTATGGCCCTCAGCCCACAGTCCATTGGTTCCTATTGAAGACGTAATTCTTTAAAAAGTCGTCACAAATAATTAATTTCATTTTTAAACAAGGCTCAATCGTTTTCTAAAACAAACGGCCACTGTCGATTTTAGCAAATATCACTCAAACAGGCATAAATAGGAACTATTTTCAATGGTGGATTACTATAGATTTGGTTCTCTAGTGAGTATTTCCTGCAGCAGGATGGTGTATGTGGGACTGACTTAAAATAAACTAAAATGGATGTGTTTATGGTGCTGTTGGAATGCCAGTGCTTTTAATATAGGTTTTGTTGACAGTAAAAATGTATTCTTTAAAGACAAACAACTCCAGGCCCTTAGAAATTCATTGGAAGCATGTTAAGAGCATTTCTGAACACCGTATAGACCATTAAAGCTCAGTTTTGTGTCAAAAGTTCCACAACCAACAATCTCTGACTGGAAATCCCCTGTCACTGATCCTTTAAATATTATTGTTTTGCTTTCATTAGTCTGAATTAGCAAATCCTTCTATGTTCAACAATGTAGTCAAATTATACATCTGGACCAAGTTTTAATGAAGTTAGTTATTTGAGATAGGGTGTATTTTGTCTATCAAGCTAGTGCCCTAAACCAAACACAAGAGAGGAAGTCTCCATCACATTTGGTACAGCAGTTGATGATAGTAGATGGGTCAGGGTTGGAATGAAGGGGATACAGGAATATTATGGTAAACATATTGTCCATGCATCCCCAAGGACTTCCTCCCTCTCTCCTCTCTTCCTCTACAACAACAAGAGATTTCTTGGAGGGAAAACTTGCAGCCAGAGTGAGACTATACTTTAACGTCCAAGAGCCTTTCTTTGTTCTGACTGTCCTTTCCAGTTGGGAAGGACTGGGACCTCCTGGATTGTTTAAAGCCGTGTAGCAGAGGCATTTGCACAGGAACATACCCTTCCTACCAGCAGGGAAAGTCTCAGGACACAGATTGTATCCCGAGGGCTGTTTTGCCCTTATCTTCTTTTACAGAGTTCTCTCCTTCCAGCTGTTTAGACTTATGTTTGTCTACTGGAACACTGCTGAACATCTGCTCCATGTCTGCCAGTGATTGATGCCAGTCATGAGAGTGATATCAGCAATATCACAAACACATATGAACATGAACATATGCATTTGCAGTACAGACAACACATTTGTCCATATACATGACAGCATACGCAGACAACCAGACGTGTGGCTGTCAGCTCCACAGTTCAAGCTCTTATTTTGTCATATTTTCAATCTTTGCAGCCTGATTTCCTGGATATCTGTATGTACTATCTGTATCTGTCTGTAGTGTGATAAATAAAATGTCTCTTTCTGTGGATTAAAAGTGAGTAAAAATGTTGCGTCATCACAATGACTACATAAAGGACGGACAAAGCAGACGGTCTTTTTCTTAAACTGAGCACGGTAAAAAGCAAAGATGTTGGTGACGTGTCAACGTGGCTCATTTAACCCAAAACAAAAGCCAAGACTCTCAAATTTCTAATTATTTTTAATTATTTGTATTATTTTACTTTCCCAAACAAAACTGTAACCTTAACCCTAAACCTTTAACCCTTAAATAAAGTTGTTCAAGTTGCCTAATAAAAATCTGCTTCAAAATTATTTTACTTGCTGAAATGTAATCACAAGCTAACCCTTCACAACCCTTCACACACTATTGTCGTAACTCTTCTCAGTCTTCAATCCCATATGGGATGTGCTCATTTCATGAAATTCTATGAGATCACGTTATAAGTTTGGTATTCATGAATTAAGTTGATGCAGTATAATGTGTATAATGTGTTATTCATCCAAAGGCTGAATTATGTTTTTTTTATATTTTTTAAATGATACATTTTGTTTTATTTTTAGATAGAAACGTACAAACAAATTAACTAACAAACATGAAAATGGTTCTCTTGGAAGTACATATAATTACTGAGAAATTATGTTTAGGCTAGCTGCTTGGAAAATAAAACACATCCCCCACCCAATCACAATCATGTGGTAGAGTAGTTGTAAAGCAAAAAATAACCTGTGGTAAACATCATTCATCTTTTTTGCAGCCATAACAATTCACCATGATGTTGGCTATTCCTTCCTCTAAAATGTGCAGATAGTCACCAATTGATTCAGGCTGTTATGGTGCTCCAGCTCGATGTTCTGTTTGTCTAAGCTAAACAGATGACAGCTAGCGTTTCATTGAGGAAATCACTGGTCAAATACCAATTTATGTCTTCCAAACAAACAAAAGATGGACACACTCACACAAGCATGTAAGCTTGCATGCAAACACATCTACACTATCTTTTTTTGCAGTTGGCCTCGCTCGTTCTCATAGCCTTTAGAGTCAATAAAGACTATCTGTCTTTTCTTTCCCTACAAGAGAAATAAAAGTAAAGTTGTGGGTGCTTTTAACTTCTCTGCACCTGGACATGTACAAATTCTGCCAAGATTTCTTTCCTGGATTTCAGCTGTTACTTACTAAGTGCCACACTAGGGGGTGAAACCAGATGCTTCAAGCAGGACAATATAATCCTTTTCTTCCATCGTACTCACTGATAAAATGGAAATTACCTCTGTGGATAAAGCCAAGAGACCTTAATCATAATCTAAACAAAAAAAAATCCCAATAAATGTATGGGACATTGCCTTTTTTGGACTAAATGTCATTGTCTGAAAAAATCCTTTGGTGTTTCCTCCAATTACAGTGAAATGTTTTGCCTGAAAAGAAGCTGGCTACTTGTCAGTTTTCGACTTTACATGTGTTGCATTTTAAAAAGTGAACTTATGTGACCCAAATTATCTGGCGGTGGACTTAATCATCTCACCAGTACCAGATGCAGTTTTGTGATACAGCTTCCCTGGTACTGACTGATGTTTAGCAGTGATGCAGAGAGGAGTGGTTAACCCTCATTTGACCTTATTGATTATCCCTCTTTCAGCCTGGTCTATTTATATCTACTGTTTAGTGTTGCCTTGTAGAAAAACAGGAAACAGAGATGGATAGTAAAATGCTGACATCTGAGCGCAACATACACAACATTTAAGAGGAGGGACTCATGTAAAACACTGAGCAGAGTTTTTAATCCCAAACTCTCTATAAAAAGGGAAAGGAAGGTCAGTTAAACCAAGACAGAAAAGAAAAAAGCATTTAATGCCACTTGTTTTTCCATTCCCTCTGCTTCACAATGGTTACGGTTTCCTAAAATCAGCATTTACAATCTTTACAAAAGAAAACATGACATATTTGGAGACAAGTACCTTCCGGTTTCCAAGCCAGAACTACAGAGGAACCACATTGCTGTTGCTCTCTGATTTATGGACAATATGTCATCGACAGCCCAGCTGAAATATTTCCTTCCACTTAGTGTCTGTGCCTTGGTGACCTCTCTTATTGGGCTCAACAAACATTGACTAATCAATGCTAAACGTAGTAATGCAGTGTTTAAAGCAAGTGTGTGTTTAAAAACCCTGCAGTTTCTACATAAAATTTATTGCAATGATGTTTTGGCACATTAACACACAAACACCTGTCACCACCAAGGGGTTTTTCCATCGGAAGACAAACCAAATATTAAGCTACGCAATGGCTTGCCTTGAGTGCCTGTAGTAACCTTATCATGGCGATGTTACAATTGTTGAGTGGACCCAAGTGCAAACACGGACTTAAATGTGGCAGAATAAAAACGATTTACTTCAGGGATTACAGGGACTGGTTGTAGAATGAACGACAAGAGTGAAGGCAGGAAGTGGACTGGAAGTCAGGCGAGCGGGCAGACAGGCAGGTGGGTCTTGATCGTGAGGCACTGGGAGAAGAGAAGACATGTACTACTTACTTTGGACACGTTTACATGAGAAAACACACTTTAAGAAATCCATACTGAAACATTTACTACCACAGTAGCTGGAATAATGATCTGGCTAAGAGTGGATGGAGAATCGGTGTAGATGTACTGCAGGATGATGAGATCGATGGAGGACAGGTGTGCATAATCAGCCTTGCTGTCAGGTGCGTCTGGGAAGCAGCTCCATGTCACACACACAGACACAGAAACAGACAAGGAATCACAGGTAACATAAGGGAGGGGCAACACAAGAAAACATAAGGGAAAAACTAGAGACACGGCAGTGGCTGTGACAGATGTCACTGTTTATCCCATTCCATTTAATTTTCATATGATTTCATTCAACTAAAGTTAGCTAGACTTTAAAGCCAACATTGGATTCTTCCCAATCATACCTCTGGCTTACATTTCATTTAATTTCCTTTGTGGTGTACGTAGGTGCCTGTAACGAGTGCATAGACGCCCTAATTTATCACTAATTTATGCACAATATGCTCCTATGCGTTGTTGTTAGACATCTTTGAGGCAACCCTCCTCATAAATATATGAGTACCTTGGTTCCATGTCCCTCATTGGCCACGAAGGTTTATATGATGTCCCAGGACAAACTTTAATATAATTGCCCTGGACAATCTATAGATCACTGTATGTGTGTGTTTACAGAGGTTTCATGAGTGGACGTGACCTTTGAAATACTCAGGGGAGTAAGTAAGTTTAGCAGGCAGCAAGAGTTTTAAACATTAGTTGAGCTTTGATGAGGTCTGCTACTGCCCTCTGTATTTTGAGAAAAAAAAAGCCTGTGCCAAGAACCCAACCAGCACTTGCACTGCACCAGCTCCAAGCACATATCCTAAACACAGATTTAGTAAATTACAGCCTGTGCTTAGAGCTCTTTAAAAAGCTAACACTTTCTTTGATGCAGTTTAATGGAAAGCAGACCACAACACACACACACACACACACACACACATACAGTATATGTATGTGCAGTGGACTGAGGTCTACTGAGGTCAGCAGTGTAGGCATAGGATGTCCTGTTGATGTCACTCCAAGGATGAGGATGGTGTTAGAGGGAGGACACACAGCTGGAGCCACTAAGTTTGCCACTGTGATCCTGAAAAACTAGAAACCCCTGGCAACACAAACGTTTCAGTTCGCAAATGTCTTTCCAGTGTCGTGCCTTAATATTGTAGTTTAATGACAACTCAGAACTTTGTATGAATGACACAAATGAGAAAGGACTCAGCATTATTAAATGTCAGATTTCCTCAAGCATCTTTTTGCTGTTTTGATGGAGATCAGATGCGTCTCTAATCTGTTCAGATGCAAAACGCAGTGAAAACCAAAAGCAGAATCACAGCCTGAAAATGCTCCTTGATACCTGATTTGAAAGTGGAGTTTTCTTTGTCCTTGATCCACTGACAAAAACACCTTGACTGTATGGGATCACAAGCCGCCCTGCCTCCTCTAATAATTATCTTGCTTACTCCGATATGTTGGAACAAAAAAAAAACCTTGTGCTTTCCCTAATCATATGCATTCAATTGTGTTGTAAATATCTGTGAGGATATATATATTGGAATAATACAAACAGTTTTGCCATCTCCATATGCTGATTGTATCTGGACCAGAATTTGAATTTAGAAAAAGAGCCTCTTCAGACCCCTTCCTGAAAAAAATAAGGAACTTATACAATTAGGTTAAACAGAGGGTGAGTCTGTCAACATGCAACACTAACTTTTCCATGAATTAAATTACCAGAAATGTTATTACCCGAGACAAATTTGGAGCAATCCTCTTAAGTGTTCCTACTTTCTTAAGTTTATTTTTGGAGACATGCACTTCACTGTGTCCAAACACTATAGGGTGAGAGTAAGCGAGCTAAACTCAGATTTATCATTTTATCATATTTATCACTGACGATGAGAAGACTGGAGTTCTCCTTGTGTGTTCTGACAGTTTTGGGGCTGGCCTACAGAACTGCTTTCAGTATGTCAGACCAACTCACTTGGAAAGGCTGCCTTATAGGTGACAAATACAGCACTTTTAAATACGAACATATCAATGTCCGCATAATTGTCTCTCTTTATTTCTGTGTAACTATTGTTAACAAAATGGACAAGATGATTTGCAGCTTCTATCCCACAGCAGTAAGTGTTTCTTAAAATTATGACCAAGTTTTCCATAATCTGCCTCCTTTTGCAAAGAGCATCTTTATTTCAAGTGGTTGACAGTTTGCGTCTTTGCTTTGCCGAAGAAGATAAACATTAGAGATTTTGCTTTAACATGTTCCAGTCTGCCATTGCAAGAAACTATTGCTCAGTTTGCACTGGGAGAGCTGAGCCCATGTCTTGATATAAATCTTAAACTAATTCAGGGGGTTTAGTGAATTCTGACCTGAAGGCAGGACATTTGAAGTGCAGCTTCAGAGACTTGGGGAGAGACAGGGAAACAGTGAAGAGAAAATACAAGAATTTGGAGAGGGTAAGTGGGGACACAAGAGTTAGGTAACGTATAAAAAAAGGATGGGTTCGAGTGCACAGGCCAGACAGCTAAAGATGACATGATAATGTCACAAAAATGAAAACCACCTGCAAATTAAAATCACATAGGCAACCTGAATCTTCCCTGCAGCCTGGGACTGATCACAGTGTCCTTGGGGGGGGGGGGGGGGGGGGGTGATACGGCGCAAATTAGAAGTTGGCCACACAAAACAATAAAAAAACGCACAAATTATAAGCTGATACCCAAAAAAAAGGCCA
>JAVQJL010047339.1:0-40749 GCA_036024295.1 Nannoperca obscura
TTCTTTTTGTGTTTGTTTTCTCAAACACAAACACACTCTGAGAGACACACACACACACACACACACACACACACACACACACACACACACACACACACACACACACACACACACACACAAAGAGGCGTGCATACAAAGAAACTTGATGAGGCAGAGGGGGTGACTCACACTCTCTTGTGTCTCTATGGATCACCTGCACCATAGGGGCACACACGTGATCTCATCCACGTCCTTCACCTCCACTTTCTCCTCAGCAGTCACACTGTGCATGCCATTTCCTATTTACAGTATATGTACATAGTACATATGTGATATAAATAATATAGTACATTTTCTTTATTTTTACATTTGAGTATGCGTGGGAGTTGAAAGTATCCATTTGATCTTTAGTCACACCATTATCAGCTGTTCCCATACAAAGGTGTTTTATTATCAGTTATTAAAGTCAGCTGAGCAATAATGTTTTTAATGAGGTCAGACTGTGTTTGAGTTGTTTTTTTTTCTGAAGTTGAACTCAGAAAAATCTTTCACACACACTTAGTTCAATCTCGTTTAATTCAGTTCAGTTAAATTCAGATTAATGATTTCTAAAAAATAAGTCTGATGTTGTGGTTGTGAGAGTTACATAAATGTAGTCGATCCTTTAATCATGAAATAAGGAGAACAAAACAGAAGTGTTTTTGGCTCATTGGATGTTGATTTCTCACTGGCTGTACTGATTTAGAAGCCAATACTGCACATGTACCCTTGTTATCTGCTGTATGTATGTATTTTCATCTTAATAACTTTGTCACCCTCTGTCCTATTCTGTTTATCCGTGCCGCTCACATTTTGTCCTGTGTGTCTGGTTATAGATGAAGACGATGGGATAGAGCGGGTGTGCGACACTCTGCTCATGTGTATAATCACAGTGTTGAACCAGGGACTGCGCAATGGAGGAGGTGTGGGAGACATCCTCAGGAGACCCTCCAAAGCGGTAAGACAACCTTCAAAATTAACAATGTTAATGTCTCTTTTCTTTTTAATGACTTGAACTATACATACATTTATTTGTGCTGCATCAGCTTCTGTTTACAATGAAATAAAATAACTGTAGTGATGTAGTGAAAGTTAAATGATGCATCTTCTCCATATTTTACCTGTAACTACAGGAGCCTTTGTTTGCGGCCCGAGTGGTTTATGACCTCCTGTTCTTCTTCGTCGTCATCATCATCGTTCTTAACCTCATCTTTGGTGTTATCATTGACACCTTCGCTGACTTGAGAAGTGAGAAACAGAGGAAGGAGGAGATCCTGAAAACCACCTGTTTCATCTGTGGTGCGTACAGCTATGTGGTTCACCCAATATATATATGGTATGTTTGGAACAACTCATATTAAATAGAGCTAATGTCTTGCAGGGTTGGAAAGGGACAAATTTGACAACAAGACGGTGTCCTTTGAGGAGCATATCAAATCCGAACACAACATGTGGCACTACCTTTACTTCCTGGTTCTGGTGAGGGTGAAGGATCCGACTGAATACACCGGCCCTGAGAGCTACGTGGCTCAGATGATTGCGGTCAGTAGATCAAACATACACACAGTACACGCACAGGAAATAGTCTTTTGTAATGCAGGTTTCTACACCTTAGAAGTTGCATCACACAAGCTGCTCTATCATCAAAATACTGTAGCTTAAGTTACTGTGAAGCTCTTTTTATTTTGTGGTTGCAAGGTATACGACAATGTAATAATTTAGGAATGGGAGACTGGACTGCACTGTTTTTTAAGATGGCTCACAAGTACATAAACGCAGCCAGCCTCTAAGCTTTTGTTTATTATTCAAGCAACATATGGACAAACAAACACATTAATATTGCCCCCGTAATTCATATTTTGCTGGCAAGTCGTAATCAGCATACAGATGTCTCAGTGTTGTAGTCTCAAAGTTGTGCAGCCTTCCTCACTTTGAAAACTTACCCAGTCTGCTAGAGAAGCGTGATCCTCTACAGCAGATGAGCGATCGAAATATGAGACTGAGCCTCTAGGCCTGTGCCAAGCATCCCAATTTATTCTGCTCCCCATCCCCCCACCCCCCTCCTGGAGAGAGATGGGTCTCTGTGCTCAGGTAGTCTTCACTATGCTGAGCTCCTAACCTGCTGGGACACAGTGTGGTTAAATAGTCATTAAACCCAGTCCAGCTTTATTATCATCAATGCACCAACTTGCTGCACTGACACACAGACAAGAAGTTGAAGGATGTAAGGGCAACTAAAGGTGTTGCCATTAGGTTAATGGCTTCAAATGAAGCCTCGGAGCACAATGGCACATTTTGTGATTAACATTTGGCCATGATGGGCATAAGAATAGTGGCATTAGAATGAACAATTTGCATAACAAACAGGTGACAGACGTTGAATTAATATGCATCAGCAGGTCTTCCAACAGGTTGGTTCTGTGATGCCAGGCCAAAGTTTCGCAGTGTGGCGAGGGAATGATGAGTCAGGAAGTTATATTCATGCCTCCTAATATGCTGCAGAGCAGAAACAAACAGAGAAGGGTAACAGACAGCTAAAACAACTTTAACAAAGCATGTTTTATAAAGACATATTTTCTTTTCTTTCATGATTGTTATAAAATGGTGGAAAAAATGTAAAGCCCCTGAATATTCAAATGTATAGTTTTTGAAAAACAGGTTAAAAACTTGTAGTAATATTCCCTTTATTGTCAGACTAATGTGTACTGGCTTTCATCAGGGTCAACATGCAACACTTTACAAAGAACATTTAAATGATGAGTATGGAAGACAAACATTTCTTAAGTTAAGGTTAAAAACATATCACATGCCTGCACACAGCAGGAAATAGGTGTATTCACACATCCATGGCTACAAATGAGTGCCTGGACCATCGTCTAAGGCATTACAGAAGCCTGTTTGACAAAGTGAGGCTGTGGAAGTTGAAGGAAAGAGATGATATTGGTTGCATTATGTGTAAATCTGAGATCCGATGTTTTTCAAAGTTGGCCCCTACTATTGGCTAAAAATCAGGATATCGCAGCTTTTGCTGCTTACATTTTGACTATGAAATTAAGTGCAACATAAATAACTTATGTTGCATAATAACAGAGGTAAAACATTCTTAATCTGTCTCTGGTTAGTCGAACAACTTTATGGAAGCCCTCAGACTAGAAAAAACTACTGCACAAAGTCGAGGAGGCTCTTCACATGCACACAAAATCTATTTATTCCATGCGCAAAAGGTGGCAAAGCATAAAAGTGAAACACTTCGGGAGGTTTATGGAAGTGTAATACTAAATTGCTTGTGTCTCCCTTTTAGCAAGACCTTAACCTGCACATACACTATACGTTGCTCTGGGTGAGAGAGCATAGGTGCAATGACAGAAGCTGTAATAGAAAAACTGCTGAATTACAAAGTAGAGGAGTCTGCGATGTTGATCTCTGCAGGAGCCTGTTCCATCTGTCCTCTCCACACTGCAGCCTAGAGGAGGGTTTGACTTGATGTGAGGGTAGGAATGTGTGTGTTTGTGTGTGTTTGAGGGCAGGTGGGCTCCACTTGTTAAGCTCAGTCTTTATTCTAATCTCCTGCACTACTGCACCATAGTTTTGGAGCGACAACTCAACATGAAGCTGCTGGACTAATAAAAACGATGCCCTCCCCTCTCCTTGTTGGAAAATAACTGAAACCTGATGACCTCACACACACACACACACACACACACACACACACACACACACACACACACAAACACACACTCACTGACTCTCTAAATGAGTGCATCCAGTTTGGTAGGATGGAGTGATGCCGTGCCAAGCAAAAGAGAAGGATCGTGTTACACTGAGTGTCTGTGTGTGTGTTGTCATGTGGATGTGAATCAGTGTGCGGGTGTTTGTGTGTAAATTATGACAGCGACTACAGGCCTAGCAGGTACTGCAGCAGCCACAACGCTGTTACATAACCCATCTCAAGTGGCCTGCTAATAGCTCAGCCCTGCCTGGCACGTGCTTCTCTCTCTCGCTCTCTCTCTCTCCCTCTCTCTCTTACTGCAAAAACACTCAAACATGCGCGCGCACACACACACTCACCGTCGCATTATGAACCCTTCATTTACTTTACAACACACATGTGACACGCTGTCTGTAATGAAAGCAGCAACAGTTCAGTGTCTGAATAGAAAGGGATTCTGCACTTGTAATGTAAAGTGAGGGGAGAGGTCAGCTTTTGCTTTATGAGATGTAGTAGGACTTTAGAAAGTGCTCAGCTGAAGAACTTGTTGGTGTGTGTGTGTGTGTGTGTGTGTGTGTGTGTGTGATAATATTTGCAGACTTTCTGGTACACTCTCTGTGTGCTGTGTCATTGTATCTCATGATACTCCTTCTGTATCTTTGTGGTGGTTGTTTACCAACATTGTATCGCCACAGCGGTGTCACTCAACAGCCACTATGTTTTGTTTAAATTCCAGACAATAGATCACAGTGCAGCATATAATGTATACTACTTTGGAAATAATCCATAACCCAGAGAGCTACTGTGTTGGTTATGCAATTTCAATTAAACATTGTACAATTTCTCTTGAGGTATGGTGAGAATGTCAAAGCATAACTCCGATGCCACTATAGCTCCAGCTAATTTCATAGTCACTTTATTTAATGCTCATTCTCTTGGTTAATTTACAAATAAATAAGACAATAGACATAGACTTTTTTACAGTCTAAAACAATCATAACTGACTACAAGAAGTTGTCCTCTCTTCAAGTTTCCTATTTTTTTCGGAACAAAAAAACTGTGAAACAATCAAAATACATTTTATATGGGGTCAATAAATGACTCAAAACAATTTTCAACTGATCAACTAATGAATTACCATTCATTGATGCATTACAAATTTTACTAAATTGACTGTTTGAGAGGTTTTAAATAAAATGTTCAGTCCACTCTTTTACCATATCCAGATGAATCAGTTGAAATGTAGATGTATTATACCTGGGTAATAAATTATGGTAATGTCATGTTGCATTAGCTCTCTTCTCAAACTCAAAAACAAAGTGATGGCTGAATATAAAACATTTGGGGACATTTTCAAAATGTAGTATTAGTTGTTAAGACGAATAGCAACCACAGTGGGAGCTTGCTGGAATTTGACTATATTATCTGACGTTTTGTGACATCCATGGTTGTTCCCACAGTACGTTTAGAGTACAGAGCTTTTTTTGTTTGCGTTGTAGCTCTCTGCACAGCTGCAGTACAGTATGTACATGTACGTGGTGAATACACCGGCGGTATGTATGGTGGCGGCAGCAGCAGAGTGAGAAACACGTGAGTGTCTGTAAATTCATGCTCACTGAGGTGTTTTAAATGGATCAGTGAAGCAACACTAAAGCCTTGACTCATTCAGTGCAGCGCAGCACACAGTGGACTACTGTACAGTCTAATGAACAGCACCAAGACAGGAGCCGTATAGTTCAGATTCTGTATGGCCACTGTTTAATTTGATCACATTAATCTAGAAATGATGCTTCAACTGACGCGTCTGACTTAATGTTCAAAGAGGATACTGTATTCACCCCTAATAATGTCTCTTAGGTCTCTTTATTGAATCTTTGAGGTTGCTTAATCCATCAGTTATAGATGACTTGATACATCGAGCACCAGATGATCCTCAGTTCAGTGTTGTTGAAGCTTTGTCTTTGAGCTCACAGAGACTTTGCTGTGTTTTTGAAGCTGTGAGAACGGAAACCCTTTTTTTATTTTTATTTATCGGCTTCCTGATGCCAGAGGCCCAAATTAGCCCAGGATATTTTCAGGCAAGCTCTTATAGAATGACTCGATTCATACTGTGTAGCTCAGCACTCAAAGTCAGTCAGTGTAACTGCTTCCCCTGTAACCAGGGATGGAATAGGTATTCTAATCAAAAGTAAAAAGTAGACAAATTGTTGAAAACAACTAATATAAAAGTACAGTAAAGAAGTAAATGAGATATACATGTACTTGGTTACATATGATATTTGCAAAAAAGCCAATGCAGCATCCTGTCTATAACCATTCAACATAAAAGGACCCCACTGACAATCTGTCTTCAATTCAGTAATGTTGTTAGTGGCATGCTCTCATAGTGTAGGTTGCTTTACTAAATAAATACAGTTGAAATGTGTCATAATAGTTGCCTGCCGCAGAAGGCTTCGTTCCTTTCTCTGCTTCTCCATTTTTAACCTTTAGCTGAACTTTGAGCTAAATATATTGAATCAGCATTTAGCACTGAAAGATACTAGACATTGCACGCAAAATGTGTAAATGTTAACATCATCTGAGATGAGAGTGCACAGAAGATAAACCCTGTTCATTTAGGTAACCAAATGGCTACAACTTCTTCTGTTGCCATACATACATATTTTGCATATTGTTGAAAAGAAAAGATCTGAGAAAAGCAAAGTTTCTCTCAACTTCTAATCTGTTCGAGTCTTCTGTTGTGATGTTAAGTGAACATTAGGGGGCAGCTAATGTGACTACAGACTTTTATTCTTGTTGTTTCTTAACCTCAAATTACTGGTAAAAGCTGCTTCACAGTGTCTTTCTGTTCCTAAGTATGATATGACTTACTAAATATGGCATACATGCTGTGCATTTTGTATCCAAAAGCAGAATGTTTTATTGTATAAACAATTTAAAACAACTGTTTAGATTGTGACTGACTTAAATGTTACAATTAAGCAAGGTTTTGTGAATGCTATTCATTAACGTAATAATGTTTAGAATATTTTTGTTTTTAACTTAGTTTCTTGGTTCTCCTGTTCATGAATTTCACAGAGTGAATTTAAATTTGGAGCAGCAATCCCAGGATATGTCACAGCCATTAATGTCGCACTCAGCAAAGTGTGATAAACTCATTAATTATGGAAACAAAAACAAATAACCTACACACCCCACATTCCTCTTCACCCTCAGACTCTCCCTCCCCTCCTCTCCTCTCCTCTCCTCTCCTCCTGTCCTCTTCTCTGTCCTCAGCGTCTCACACTCTGGTAAGCTTTTCAATCCCTGTAGCTATTCTTATATAAGTGTAGGTGGGAGAATACCTCACTCCTCCTACTAGACTCTATGTGGTGCCAGTCAAATCCCACTCTCAGCACCTTTTTAAGTAATTTTTATCAGAAGAACTGGCGAAGGAATATTACATAAGATCAGCTGATGGCAGTCTGTCCCTGTGAAACCTATCTCATTTTCAGAGACACACAAGAGCATGCGTGTTGTAAAACACACTCTTTTTAGACGCTCGCAGTCTGCTGTGTACATATGCATGCAGATGCACACCAACAGTACACACACCCACACGTGTACAAACACAGACGCACTTAAATCCATTACATAATGCTATAGGTTTATTGTGCTCGCTGTTTTCTCATGGCGTTGCTGCAGATGGTTTGCTCTGTCCACTGCACCGTTGGAAAAACTGTTCATAAACGAGATGTCTCAGTTTTGCATGAGAGAGCGAGCGCGCGCACTCACACACACACATACATAAATGACACTATTCTCCCAGTTGTGTTCTCGATAGACGACAGTGACTCACCACCACATCAACGGCATGTTTATGGAGTGGGTGAGAATTGAAATGCCAGTTACTGTTCGTTGAGTGTATAATTGCTATCTGCAGTATCCAAGAGAGTGTAGTGCTGCTTTTTTTACACTGTCGAGCGTGAAAGAGGGAGCAGCTTCCATTCTGATGGAATGATTAATATTAAACTGTCTCCAGTTATCAATAATTCTCTGTTTACTCTGCTCCTGCAGTCTGGCTTCAGGACTGTAATGCTCCCTGCATGTCTATGCAAATTCTCGTTGTTGTTGCTTTGTGCCAGCATGCTGTTGTTGCCGCCTCTCTGACCCACTGAGTCAGCTCTATTTAAGGCTTTCTTTCCTTTCACCTTTCTCGTCGTTTCTCTCACATCCCATCTCTCTCTCTCTCCTCCCAGGAGGAGAACTTGGAGTGGTTCCCCCGTATGAGAGCCATGTCTCTGGTGAGCAGCGAGGGAGACAACGAACAGAATGAGATGCGCTCTCTGCAGGAGAAACTGGACAGTACTGTCACTCTGGTAACTCAGCTGTCTGGCCAGCTGGCTGAGCTCAAGGAACAGGTAAAGTGCCACTTCAGGCCACCTTTCATGCTGTTGTGGGATAAGCTCTGGTCCGAGCACTGTGGTAGTAAGACATGAATGCCTGATGAATAATCAAGCAATATTCTCCTGTTTTAAATAAAGTATATATCATAGTAGCATCTGTTTTAGATGCATGCTGTTCAGCCATCTACAGCACATGGACTGTTGAACTCCACGTGCTACATGACCTTGAGACTCCTTTCACCTAAAAACACCCGCAGGACAAGAGGTCACGTGGTCAGCAGTCTCATTTCGTTATCCATCTCTGTACTGAGTTCAGTTATCTAAATGGATTCTCTCAGACCCTTGTTGCTCCTGAACGCAGCACGACAGGTGACCATCACGTCAGCAATCAACGCGACTGAGAGCCGCCAGTGATCCTCTGGCTGTTTGGATGACTAACTCTGCTGCTGCAGTGTGACTGATCACTCTCATCACCTGCCTCCCCTGCATGTGATTCCAGTCACAGGCCTTTCCTTGTTCCTCGTCTGCCCAATGTGTGAAAACAGCCCGTACCGGAGCACCAAACTCCAATAAACAAAACAACAACCTCTGTTAGCCTCTGTTAACCTCAATAAGCAGTTAGGTCTGTAACCTCTTTCTGTTGGTGGGGATTCCTTGTGTGACTCCTGTAACAACCATGTTTGTGTGCTGTTGGAGTGCCCTTGAGCAAAACACAGAAACTTTATCTGTGAATCAGTAGTTTGGGTGAACTGCACTTCATTTCATTATTGTAATCTAGATTTACTGCAGTCTATACTGACAAATATGTAGTCATGGGGTTTATGCAGGCCCAACACAGCTCTGTAGTCATGAGGGGAGGCCTGCAGGTCTCACACCAGCTCTGAACTCAAACTGTTACCGTCTGAGCGGAAAGTTCCTCATGCAGATCCTCCCTCATTACAACCTCTGCTGACCTCGGCACTTTACACTATCACAGCTGAGGTTGTGTGTGTGTGTGTGTGTGTGTGTGTGTGTGTGTGTGTGTGTGCGTGCGCGTGCGCGTGCTGCTATTTGTTGTTGTGGTTTTGGGGGTTCTGCACAGCCTCGTCAGTTTCTGTAATCTGCATGAACAGTTTATGGTTTACAGAACCAGGGGCCTTCATTTATGATGTCAACAATGAAACCACTGCGATGGTTGCGAGAAACCAGACGCTTCTGAGTAATACCCCCCCACACACCACACACACACACACACACACACACACACACACACACACACACACACACTCATACAACATCCAACAAGTGCAAGTCACTGCTCTGCACGACACATGACGGTGGCCCTTGAATGACGTTTCCAGGGGACATTTTAGTTTCCAGTCACAACAGCGGTTGAACAAATTGACAAAAACAAAATGACACAAAATGTACATAAAACTGTGGAGAGGATTTATCTCTTTTATAACATCTCAGTCAAATGTTGAGAAGAATATTTTAAATGAATATTTAACTCTCACTTGTTTGCAGTGTTTGAAATAAGTCTTGTTGTGCCATTCAGTTTTTTCCAGATTAATTTCTTAAAGTAATGAGATAAAGATAAATTAATTTTTCTTTATAAGAATTGACTCGCTCTTGGAGTGCAGGTGAAAGTTCAAATAGATAAGCACTCCACTCTGAAATGTAATAATTATATGTGAACATAGTGGGAACATTGGGTTTTGCATAATAAAGCACCCACTAGAACACTAATAGCACAAATACAGGTTTGTATATCATGTGTTGATGTTTTTTTCTCTCTCTGTCCCCTCCACAGATGACAGAACAGAGGAAAAACAAGCAGAGACTTGGATTCCTGGGTCCTCCTCAGCCCAACCATCACATCCCGGCCCACTGAGGGATCCAAGACTCAAACAGGACACAGTGAGGAGCCACTCGACTGCAGGCTCGCAGTAGAAACCAGATAGAAATGCAGACACACACAAACTCCAGCCTTAAGAAAAATACATCTACTCAGAGTACGCGTACAATTAGAGGCTGTCGTGCCTTTTTTATGACACAATCACTGCCTTATGTGCTCGCTTGGCCATTAGGAGCATGCTTTACTGTACACACCCTCGTACAGAGGAACTCGTCTCTGTGAATGATTGGCCAGGCCTTGCACACATCTGCCAGTGTAGTGTTAGTGTTGTAGGCAGAGGTCGAGGGAAATGTTAAGGTTAGGTTAATGGTTAAGTGCTGTCAGGTCTGTGGATGTCCATGTCTCGGCTTTCATTCCTCAACTGCCTCAGCGCTGATGTTGTCAGAGAGCAGACCGGCTGGCCGCACAGTGGTGAACAGAGGAGTTGGTTTTTTTTCTTGCATCACCGACGCCTCCAAGGGAAAAGTGTGTGTGCAAACATCAAGTATTCTTCCCTTCAGCTTTTTACATTTCTGATGGTATTTATGAGAACATTTGTGGTTCATAACTTGGGTATTACTTTTGCATTTTGGAAAAAGAATCATGCTGCCTTACTCATTAACTTTTATAAACAGAACATTGCAATTGCTGAAAGTGCACTTTTAAAAAATAAAAAAAGGGTAAGAATTTAAGTGTATAACTGAAAACAGTGGTTAGTTTGGGGTATTATTTTTGCATGCTTTGTGTTTAAAAATGCATTCACTGCACCACTTCAGTTGCCTTTTTACAGATTTCTACAGAAAAAAGTGAATGAAAATAATGATTATCTGTGCAGAACTTACTTGAAATTTCTTTGAAATCTAAATCTTATATTGGTACATAATGTAGTAGCACTGACTGATGAGCTTACAGTTTGTTGTTACAATATGAACATCCTCATGTCTATAGAGATATCGGCTAATACTGTAATATTTACTGTATCTGCTCATATTATCTTCATCTGCTACTGTTTCTTAATGTTTCATTTTTTTTAGTGTAAATCATCTTAGTCTTTCTTGGACTGCAATTGATTGTTAAATCTGAACTTGTGTTTTAAACTTGCACAAGCTAATGGCAGATTATGAGTGCATGCACTTGATGTAAATGTCTTGTGACACTTTTTGTTAAAACAAAGTGTATAGAAAAATGTGTTTTATGTGGTCAGATGTTGTAATAAATTTGTAACAAGACTCATTTGGCAGCTTTCTTGTAGTTTGTCATGCTTGTATTGTCCATGATGGAAGCACAGGACCAAGGAAAAGACCTGTCTTCATTCAGACAGGATCATATTTCAGCTCATGCAGCAGAGAGAGTCATCTAATATTAAAAGAGAAGTTAACACATGCACTATACATGCCGTCACTGTACTGCTTATGTGTAGCTCATCTTGACATTTGATTACAGTTAATTAATAGCTGATATGACGCACACAGCGACTATGCAGCTGTCGGACCAAAAAGGCTGGGAACCATTGTTTTATAAGATGTGAAACAGAAAGCCTCTTAAGTTACTCTCATTAAGTGCTTCTGTCTATTCACAGGCTGTGTTTGTCCTTTACGACACAGCGTGTTTATTCATAAAGAAATTAATTTCCTTTACATAATGGAGCATTGTTTATATTTAGGGCTGTCATCCACATATCCATTCACATTGTTGGTAATTTAGCACTCAGTACTTGTGGAAATGGATAATTCAAAGCTGCGGCTGGTTGATTGTCTGTATGTTTCTACTTGTGTAACATATTTGAGATGATAAATGAATCACAGACAGGCCTCAACTGGGCTTTTACCCCGTTCTGTCATTTACCCTCTACAGAGAAGCCCATCCTTCTTGGCTTCAATTCGATGTTTACGCTGGCAGGCCTGCATTTGCTCCTGCTGCCTGTGACAGCCATTAAAATTAGCTCACGCAGTGCCATAATGGTGAGCAGCTGTCACTGCGCAGACAAGAAGGGTAAAGTGCAGCATTATTGGAATGTATTGGACTCGGAGAGGGAGGAGGATAATACCAGGACCATCGTTACTGTCTGGCAAAAGGCTTATAGCCGTAGTATGATACCAAACAAACATGCGCTGTTTTGGTCTGCATTACCTCCTAAACATCTGAGATTTATTTTGATAGTTTTGACCATGAAGAGAGAAAACACACAACTTTGGTGTCCACTTACCAAAAAACCTTTAGAATGACTTCATTTTTAATGCATTTGAGCAGTGTATAATTTTCTTTGTGAACACAACCTTAGACACATTTGGATCACAGTCATGATACTCGTTGCAAACCACAGTCAAGAGTCACGTGTTGAGCCAGTGTGTATTCAGTAGTGAGTGAGAAAACACCCAGAGAAGGTCAATAAATACAAGGCAATGTCCCAAACACCTCTGTGGCTGGAGGCAGTGCTTTGACCAGTGTGAGTGAGTCAGGAGATTTGACTTCGATTCACTGAAAGGACCAGACTAGAAGGACATCTCACTGGAAGAGTCATGTAGATTCAAACCCTACATTTAAACTAAACTCCATATAAATAATATATACTGCAGCTATACATTAAAAAAAAGAACATTATTTGGATTTAAAATACTGGATGAGAGTCTTCAGGTTTCTGTGAGAGTGGTTGTGATTTGTGTCAATAGACATCATTGATCTTCTGTCTTCTCCTCTAAAGACTCAGAGCAGCATCAGTGGCCACCAGAATCAAATATCATTCAGTGTTATTTGTCTTGAAAGATCAATTAACCACACAGGAAGTTGGGTAGAGGGTGGAAGGTCCCTCCTTGCTGTTATTTTTATAAATAAACATGCCCCCGTGATGACATGGCATGTGACTTCCTGTGTCTGGCTGCAAGATTGAGCCCTTGTGCAGTAAGCAAGTGCATGGAAAAACACAGCAACCAAGCCTGCCCTCCACATGTAGATGCAGTGTTTACTTCTACAGTGTGTGAAAACAGAATCATTAAATTATCCCCACTATAATACACTACTTCTTTTAATATCCTAGTTACTGGAAAAATTGTGAATTTCTTAAATAAATAAAAAATCTAATGTGTTCTGATCCCGGAGGATACCATCATTGTGAGCGGTCACTTTAACAGTATCACAGTAAATCACATCCAGGCTCAGAGCGAAACGCTTGTCTCTTGCTGATGTCAAAGTTTAGTCATACATTTGGATTTTGCCTTCATTTTTAAAACTACATACTTAATATATTAATATAAATAACAAATATGGTTATAATACATATCTTCCCATTAATGGCCTTATGTTTAGGTATACTGAATTTTGTGCAGCATAAAAATGCTTGGAGGATGCATAGTTGGGAGATGCTCATTGATTCTCTCTCTGCTCTGTTTTCAGTCTTTACTAATAATAATGCTGTTAACTGCAGAAGCAAATCCATTCATTTGAATATGAGTGATATTTTGTGTCTGAATTGGCTCTTTCTGTGTACTAACTAACCAACTTATGTGGTGACAAAACAGGAAAAAGGAAACTTCATGTAACTGAAACCAAGACTTGTATTTGTAATCAGAAACAGTATAACAGTCTTGAAAGAGGAAATGCACTTATTGGTATATTTTTATCCAAATGAGACGCTTCTTTCTCAAACACCACATTTAAGGCTTCTGTAAAAAATAAAAAATAATTCTTACACCATCCCCAGTCAATTTACCTTTTTTCATCATTGTCAAAATACATGTAACATTGCACACTAATTACACTCTCCCTCTGGACACGTTTCATCTAATTTGCTTTGGGAACTGCCTCGCGTTTACCGTTCCCTGCTTAGCATGTATAGACTGTAGATGACTGCTGTGAGCACCTGAGGTGAGAATAAGAATAAAATAAAGCTGAGGCCCTGCAGAAGGCAAAGCATTTTGAAAATACAATCCTAAAACTATGTGGTTGTTTCATCCCTTTTACTCTGTCCTGCCTGAATGAAAACAGCTGAAACGTAAACACAGTGAGATGATTTAGTTACCTCGCTCCAGCTGCCTGTCTGAGTCCCCCCTTCCTCACCCCGGCCCCTTACCCCTCCCTTTGTGGCTGCAGTAGTTTGACTCCTACAGGCTGTTTGAGTCATGCAGGCTATTGGCCTGGCACCCACCTTCATAAGCCACAGCCCAGTTCAGTGTGGATCCGGTCTCATGAAGTGTACTCTGCCCAGATTGTGTTACTGCTGTCGCAAAGCATTTTTATCTATTTAATTTTATATCAGCTGAAAAGTACTTTGCTATTGTTTTTCATCAAAGATTTTATTCTATATATATATATATATATATATATATATATACATATATATATAGGCTTTTTTTGAGTGTAAAACTATTTGATAAGGAGTTACAGCAGGCAGCTGCAAACATAGACTTAAAAACTTCAATACGTAATTTTCTGATTAAGGAGCAATAAACTAATGGAGTTTTTTTCATTAAATTAAGATTTTTAAAAAATGTCTTGCATTTGCTACTGCATTTAGACAATTTTGACTGTGTGAGGCAGTAACATATACACAGTGATTAAGTGTACCACCTAAAGCATCACTGGAGCAAAGGACCATGTACATCTTATGAGTTATGTGCATAACAAATGAGCTATTTTGGTTTAAATGTTGTGCTTATGATTTGTCTAGTATTGCAACTGTACATGAGCTGTATGTCATAAGAGCAAAATGTCAAGATAATTAGAAACATTGTGAAAAATTCATTATCGTGCAACACAAATAACTGGTTGTGACGGTAAAGTTGTTTTGCTCCTCTTTGTCTACTCAAGCACATTCTTTTTATAACATCGGCAAGAGGAAGTACAAAGTTACTTAAATGGTATACAAAACTTGTGCAAAAAGCTATTATAGTACAACTTCCACAAAAGGTAAATATAAACTGACATGAAGGGAAACACACACACTGTCCTTCAGCATGTAATCACACAGTTGGCATTACCCTCCACCCTGATCTGACTGATCAGAGTCATCCCATCAACTCTGTCATCATCACTTTAAACCTTCTGCCATTGCTGGGTGGAGGGAGAGCCAATCTGAAGACCAGCAAAAAAGACCTGGTAACGGTGCTTCCACATGATGAAGGCACCGACGGCACAGACGAGTGCTTGGAGCAGGTTCAGCACGATCTGGAGGAGGAAGTGGAGTGTGAGTGTGCCGGTGATCACCTCACAGTCGCTGACTCCCTTGTAGGTGAAGGTGCGAGCAATTGGGTCAGCTTGATCCAGAGTGCACACGCAGTCCTCTCCCACCTGCTCACAGCTGAAGCTACTGGTCTGTGAGTAGTGGTGTCCAGCAAACGCCATAGCCAGCACTGAAATGACCAGGCCGATTGTACACAGGACAAAGTACAGGAGCTGTAGAGGGCAGAGGACCAGTCAGAGGGGATGCACTTTTACCTTGAAAGCTTTGATCAGTAAATCCTTTCTTATCTTCAACTGGGTGTGTTTTTCATACTAGAAATCTGGCTCCTGCTTTAGCCTGTTGTCTCATGATTCACCCAGAGTGCCAAAAGTGTAGCTTAGAAATAGCCATGCTGGCTCAGTGCCTATGGCAAGTTAAAAGGAGATTACACATGGTATCACAGGGAAAGTCTGACCCTCGGAGTAGGAGCCCAGCTCTTACCGCGGCACATGCAGGACTGCCCTGCAGCTACAGCCGCTTCCCACATCTAGTGTCCGTCTGTGTGCGAGTATGTTGAACAACAGTGTCTAAAAATACAGTTGTAAAATGTGACAGAGGCTTTGTGTTGTTTATGCAATTGCACAATCTCAATAACACTAAACCTTCATCTTAATCCATTGCTTATATAACAGGAGCCCTCATTTGCTGGTGTATTTTGCTCTCAGATATGCTGCTTATGGAATTATGCAAGTGATGAGTGGTGCTTGATCTGAAATGGCATTTATGTTCATTTTGGAACAGCTGTGAAATCTGGAGTATGATTGGTTACAGGGAAATGTATGGGGGACATCAAGTGCATCGACAAGTACTCCGTTGAACATTATATTACTTCACTCATGTTGTTGTTGTTGTTTACAGTCGATGTGGTGTCCTGGAAGACTTTTTAGTGAATGCTTACAAACTCAAAAATAACTAATGTTTGACAAACTGAGCATCGTGACACAATAAATAATTATTTAAAAGGGTTCTCTGAGAGCCAGGACTCACATCTGACAACATAGTAACACTTACCTTCAGAAATGTCTCCAGTTATCGCACATTTTCTACTCACTCGACTTGAAGCTTGCCTCGCGCCAAGGGCAATTTAAATAAATAAATTAACTGACTGTAAATCCTGTAAACTAAATATGAATATAGTATGGCCATGAGATCATTGAGCTGTTTGAATTAATGACACTAATAAAGTAAAACACATGTTTTTAGGACAGGAGAGAAAGACACTGCAGGCTAATTGTAGCAGTTCTGGCATATACATTATTAACTAAATGAGTATTTGACTTTATTTTGATACAACAGTACCTATGGATGAGAAAATAAGGGAAAGGATACAGACTGCACATATACCACTGAGGAGGTGACACTCTTGTAAATGTATTTACTGCAGTGTGACAAAACATGTCTCATTTTGATAACTACCTCTTATAAGACCATTTAATACTTCCAATGTCTGCTTTGTAAACATTGTATAGTAACATGTAAATTGTGAAGATCTCTGTAATTTTGGTGATTTTAGACAGTCTGATGGTATTTAAAACTACACAATACAGACACACTTGCATTTAACTGTTTATATCATGCCTTTCTGCAAAGACCATCTGGCAAATTATCAAAATGTTTTGAAACACTCTTCACAGCGTATGTACATATTTGAACCTGGTATGCAAACACGAGCTAGACAAAAAAAAAAAGCAAACAATGGTGGACTGATTTTAATTGCCTTGAAATTCCAACTGCATATATTGTACAGCCAATTAAACTGTACAATCAAGTCGCATTAATGAATGCACTCATCCACTCATGGGAATCCCTGCAGAGCTCCTTTAAACAGGAATGCAGCTAAATGTCTTTCTCTCAATGCAATTTACACTTACAGTTTCCTAAGAACAGCCATCTAATAATTACAATATCTCATTTAGTAAAACACTGTTCTCTGCAGAGGTCTTCTTTGTTAAAAATACACAGACCCTGATCACACCTTTTACTGCAACTAAGATTCTACTACAAACCTTTCAAAGAGACATGTTCAGTGAGGAGCCTGATTTGCATGGCATGACCGACCGTCATTCACAAACTGATTTGTTCACTTTCACTTCGGCAAACAATGTGTCAACATGCATGTAGACTCACCTTGCACATGAATTGCACAGAGGTTCTCTCATCAGGGAGGTAGGTGATACAGTACAGGACAAAGCCCAGGATGGAAATTAAACACAGCTGCAAAAAGAGATCAGAAAATATTTGACATAGTTTGATTAGATTTACTCATATATCTGACAATGAAAATATCAACATATGCAAAACATATTTGTACCTTGTTGCTAACATACATACGGTGTATGTGTGCAGTTAAATAGAAACAAGAATGATGTTTTAGAAACTATTTGGTGCCCAGGTTTCCAGGGGTGTCTGTTAGTATTGCACATTCAGCAGTAAGCTGTCATCTGATTACATTACCATCTCTCTCTCCCTCTCTCTCTCTCTCTCTCTCACTCACTCACACACTCTATCTCTTCCGTGCAATTGGAGTCTTGTGACTAACGTGCAGCATCTTATTTAAATGTTTTTCCCAGGTTCTTAAGCACTCAGGGCTCTCTGGAAAGTTCTTGATGACCTCAGTGTTTTTCACTTGGCTGAATCTCGTGAGGATCTAACTCGGGATGTGTCCAGGGTTGTTTTCAATCCTGAAAGCAGATGGCATCTGTGATAGGATGGGGTAGGATCCAAGCAGGAACAACATGTTTGTTTTCTATTGCCAAAATGTGACCTTAAATCTTACCCCAAATTACAATGATAAGTAAAGTTTACCTTTTTATTGTTTTATATAATAAATGTCACAGAGACAATCATTGTACTTCAGTATCTCAACTTCATCTAACACTTAAACTGTAACTTCCACACAATACTTCACATGACAAGAGTTCACATGACAATTAAATGTTTTTAAGAAAACTTAACCATTTCTGGTAACTCAGTTTTAAAATAACACACATTAAGCTAATTAAAATAAACAGTTTATCTGTCTGTATAGTGAAAGTTAAACTTTTGTATAATAATATAAATAATATACTTGTATAATGTAAATTAAATATGTGGTGTATTTATGCGTGTGTATTAATAAGGCAGATGGTAAAGATAACAAGGTATAAGCAAGTACAATGTGCACACATTTGCATATAATAACAAGGTATTTAGATGCTACTTAGGTGCCCAAAGGTCAGGTTACAATATGGCATGCTGTGATTGGCTGGCTTGTTTCACCAGGCCAGATGTTGAGGATTTGTTTGACATACAACAACAACAACAACAACAACAGAAGGTGCAAGCAGGCTTGTGTGACTGAGACGGAGTGGAGATTCAGGTGTATGTTTTCAAATGAATAGCTATGACAGATGGAGATTTATTAGAACATGACAATACCAGTGATTTCCCATGCCTACCGTCACTGTCTGTCTGAGACAGGTGGGTAAGGGCCAGTGTCGACATGCAGCATGGGGAAAGTTGACAACGTATTGAGGGATATAGCTGAGGGTCATGCAGAAGTATCAGAAACGAGAGACTTAGGGTCCATGCAAACATGTGAATGTAGTCGCTGATGTTAGAGCGTAAGGATGGAGCTTACAATGATCCCAGCCCAGTGTGGTGTCTCCCTGGCCAAGAGTGAGGGGCTGATGGCCAACATAAGGAAGGCCACGGCTGTGACAGCCACCCCCAACAGCAGCTGGAGCAGGGCGACGAGCAGAGGGAAGCGACAGACTCGGCACTTATGGTCATCCTCTGGCGCTGGACTTTCATCTCTCTTCTTCTTCTTCTTGTCTGAGGAACCTTTCTGCCCCTGCCCCATTTCGCCCCCTTTGGTTACACTATTTTCCCTCTCTGTACTTTCGACTTTTACTGTTGCAGTATTTGGGGTGGATGAGCCTGCCTGCTGTCTGCCTCTCTTCCCTTCCCCTCCCTGTCAGGGCCTCCTCTCACTATAAGTCCAGCCCGGCTGCTATTTGGAAACAGAGAAGGCTCTGAACTAATATGGAAAACATTTGGACTGGATTCCTAAAGCGGCTCCAGTGCCACATATAGAGCAGGCAGCATACTGTGGAGGAAAAGGAAGAGGAGGGAAGGGGGCAGGAGGACACAAAGGGGGATACCAACATACGACTGTGAGGTGGTTTCATTCGTAGTCACGTTACAGACAAGAAAGGAAAAGTACAGAGGCAAATCAGCAGGTACGAGTTAATGAAAAGCCAGCACAGAGGAGGTCACACTTCATTTGAGAGCCAGAGTGACTGGATCATTCTTTGTCAGCACTGTTACACAAGAGAGCCATATGCTGCCAGCCAGAAAAAGTCACATGACTCACAGGAAGAAGTAATGTGATCATAAGGCATGTGAGGGCATCATAGGGGCTCAGACATTAGTGTTTTTGAGCACTTTAATGTTCACAAGAGGAGAACAGGTGTCACTGACAATCATATTGACTTAGTTATTACTTAGGACAGTCATTTATGAAACTTTTGTAATAGGTAATAACATATTTTGATGGAACATTCTGGATCATTCTTTAATCACTAGTTAATATAGCTATAACATCACAAATTGAGTGACTTTTAATTATTTGGGGTAGGAATTATCATTCTTTGGGTATTAATTGTCCAAAAGGTAAAATATCCCGCCAATCTGTGTCACAGTATTGTTCCTTGTTACATTTTATTATTCTGTTGTTGAAAAAGACAGTCGGATGAAGGTGGGAGAGCAGCAACCAAGAACCGCGACGCACGTGTTTGAGCACACAGCTGGGCCGGTGCCATGGTTACTGACAACGCAGCTTTGAACGACTGGAGATGAATAGGTTACCCTGCCCTGCTCCGGGCAACAGCACAGAGTGACAGGCGCGTGAACACGCACACACCTTGAATATTTGAAAGAGGTCCTATGTTTACAGTCTGTGTAAACACAGGACCATATATCAAGTGATATATCCTGTGTTTTCACTTAATATCAGCGTGGCTGTTATTTCGTTAATGATAGACCCGGGGCGTTTTTAATGAAACATTGCAGTAATTTATAATAAAGGCGCATTTAGGACATTTGGGTAAATTGTGATTGTATGCCAGATATTATAGATATGTTGCTGATCTCTGTCTAATTCCCACCACATTCGATCTTACAGGCTCTCCGGTCACTTATCAGAGCCCATTCTCCAAATGTACAGTCAGGCAGACTCGAGCTGCGAAGTTTAGGAGACACATTATATTAGATGCAGGAACGCCGCTGTGGATTAATCTGTCTCTCTTCACGTCTTTCCTTCTGCTGCTTCCGTCCACCTTTTGCGCATGAATCACGTTTCAGCAACCTTGTCGAAAGGGTTTGGACAACATCGCTATATAGGATGCAGCGGCGATAGCTGCTATAACACAGAGAAGGTCTAATTACCGGACTTTGTGCTGGTGCAGCCTACACGTGAGTCGGAAGCTGTTCCCTACCGGAGGCGCGCGTGCGCTCTAACCACAGCACCGACGGCTTTGCGAAGTGGTAGCTCAGGGAACTATAGACATTAGTGTGAAGAGCAGCTCCACTGGAGGACACGCACTGTGCATCATCTCTCTCAGACTCCGTCTCTGACTCGTGGAATAACAAACATTTCCCCCCTAAAAGCTCAGGAGCGGATAACCGGCAGCAGGGAAGTGATGGATGAAAGAATTCCGCATTTACAGGACAGGCAGTTCATGGAGCACGCTGATTTCTTGGGGTGAGTGTCGCTTTTGGTAAACTCTGTCAAACTACTGTCTAATAAACTGTTATGACAACCTGATGAATAACCGGACACTCTCCTCTTCACTTTAGGGTGGACTACCCCTCTCTCTACATGTGCAAATCCAAAAGAGGAATAAAGCGAGAGGATGGTGGGAAGGTACACGCGATTTTTTTATACTAACGGAATCTTTAAATATTTAATTTGTTAAGCAGCCTCCGTGACCAAGGAACTCGGCAGAATTCCTATCTATAATACAGTAACTTTATTTGTGTTTTAATACAGTAAACGCTTGTCTTTCTTTTGCCAGCAGGACGCGTACAAGTTACCACACCGGTTGATAGAGAAGAAGAGGAGAGACAGGATCAACGAATGTATCGGCCAGCTGAAGGATTTGTTACCCGAACATCTGAAGCTTTCGGTGAGATCATGACGCCACAAAAAGTTTTTACGTACTCAGCGAACCTGGTTTTACACGACAGAGATCAGAGAGCAGCCAACTGATCCTTTGTTTTTCTCCTCAGACGCTCGGGCATCTGGAGAAAGCAGTTGTCCTGGAGTTGACGCTGAAACATTTAAACGCACTGACTGCTGTCACTGAGCAGCAGCACCAAAAGATCATCGCGCTGCAGAACGGTAAGACGAACAAACTCGATCAATCTCATTGAGATTGGGTTGCATTATTAAACTGCTTGGATTATGTGAAACTTTATTGGTCCCTGTGTAGAGAAAGCTACGTGTTTGAAATAGCAGAACGTGTGCATGGGGAGAACAAACGGGTATAGAGATAATGCGCATTTTGAGAGTACCACAACAGAATAATAAAACGTGCTGATGGCACGAGTCCGCCTTTTCGTGCCATTAGCTAATGATGTGCGACACTTTACAGACCAATGATCCGTTAATCTTTCACCCGCATGTTTCGCAGGGGACCGGTCGATGAAATCTTCCATTCACGCAGATCTGGATGCGTTCCACTCCGGGTTCCAGGCCTGTGCCAAAGAGGTCCTGCAGCACCTGAGTCAGTTTGAGAACTGGACGACGCGGGAGCAGAGGTGCGCGCAGCTCATCAACCACCTTCACAAGGTGTTGGCGCAGTTCCAGCCCGGCGCGCCGCCTCTCCAGCACCAGCTGCTCGCCGCGGACTCGCAGGATGGGCAGAAAGCCGACAGCCAAGCTAACTGTGTCCCCGTCATCCAGAGGACCCAGGGCGGGGAGCTTAACGAGAACGACACAGACACGGACAGTGGATACGGGGGCGAGGCTGAAAAGAGCGATGGCAAAGATAAAGAATGTGAGCGCAATAAGGCGCAGGGACACAAGGCAGTGAAGATCAAGCAAGAGTTTGGAGATGATCGCGCTGCCAAAAAACCAAAGATGAACTGGCCTGGGAACGGGTTAGGGGGCGCGGATTCCGCCAGGCCCGATCTGGCGTTCATGAACTCTCTGATGGGAATAAGCGGCGTGGGACAGCAGACGCCTATTTGCATGCCTTTCTACTTCATTAACCCCTCGGCCGCGGCGTCTTATATGCCTTTTTTCGATAAAAGCAACATTGATAAATACATGTACCCAGCAGCAGCCGCTCTCGCGTCCCCTTTCCCCTGGCTGTACCCTGCACACGCGTCCGCAGCGGCCGCCGCAGCCGCCGCCGCCGCCGCAGCAGCTTTCCCCGGCTTGTCTGCGCACTTTGGCGCGTCTCCTCAGTCCAACGACTCCTACAGTCCAGACAGCGACGAGTCACGCGAGGCCGAGACGGGCTCACCTGAGGAGCGCGAGGAAAGTCCCGCGAGTGACGACGGGGAGGGTGACGTAGGCGAGGAGAGTCCACACGATCGGTTTTCTGCTTGTCAAACGAGCTAATTGGTCCGCGTTACCTTTCCGTGCATCCTGCAGAGGAGTTTATCTATTTCTTTTCTTCTTCTTTTTTTTTTTTTAAAACTAGGCGAGTTTTAAAACGAGGTTTCACAGAACAGATTCTCATGTACAATATCTTGGCGTAACAGGGGGGCAGTTGTGACGGCGTGTGCCTTTTGCACTTATGCTAGATTAATCAATCTAAACGATTATCGACAATGATTGACACAAATACACGGCTGTGTTGTGCTGGAGTTAGTTTTTTATCCTCTTTGATAAAATATTTTGAAATGGCAGCATTGGTGCCAAAACTTTGAGTACTAACAGTGCGCAATATCCCAATCAGCGAGTCTCGTTGGATGTATGTAAATTGCAACTGACCTCTGCCAAGGTTATCAAGAGCCTGGCTGACTCTGACTGTATATATTATGATTATTACCTGTAACACAGTCCGATTCATGAACATGTAAAATGGGCCTATAAAACAAGTGCTCCTGGAAGTGTAACCCCCAAAGTACCTCATCCCCAGCCTGGCATGGGGGAAGCTGATTGGGAGGCACATTACTGTCCCTCCTGAGAAGAAATTAACGTTACACAACATCTCCATCATTAGCAACAAATACAAAAATCAGCTACTTTAACAATTACACACTTGTAATAATGAAATCGTGGGGTGGGAAGGTATTATGTCTGATTGCCCTTTACTCATTTGAACAGATCGGAGTTTACTCTGGTTTCCTTTACTTATGTGTTCTTGTGAGGAAAGAAAAGAAAATCACTGAAATCCTTCAGCATATTGTATGTCCCCAGAATGAAGCATTTCAGCAGAGAAATGCAGTGACCTCCTGAACCTCCAGGAAACATTGTAGGATAGCACCTTATAGATCTTTGATATTGAATGTACCTGTATTTTCCCAGCTGTTAAAGTTTGTATGTAGAACGATCTTTACTCTTCGAGACGTAAAGTGCACTTTTTTCTGCTTTTACCACCCCCCCCCCCCAAAAAAAGTCACCTCATAATCTTAAGAAGTCTGTCACTGTAGTTCTTTGAACCTTTTTTATTGTGTTGAGTTGTCTTGAAATAAAAAAAAAAATGACTTCATTTCAAAAGAGAGAGAAGAGACACCAAATGCTTTGTGATGATTGGTGTGTGGTGGAATTTTGCCCAATTTAACAAAACTTCTACAGGCAAAATGATTCAAATCATGAGATTTGAAAACCCTGCACTTTGCTTCACGCCAGACTATCCCTGAATCTGTGTTATATGCTATCATTATGTAAAACCTCTCTTTTCAAAAATCGGACAAAAGGTGGGAAAGAACCAGTGGTCATGTGACCATCACTTATGATCATTGCCGTTTTAGAAACTTTAACTTTATCTTGGCCTGTTTTCTAAGACATTAATTCCTGCAGCTGTAGTGTTCAGCTTTTTTAAGTTTTACACGTGACTGAATAAACAGATGATTTTCATTGTATTTTGCATACATGACATTGCTTTTGTAGTTTTCTTCAGCTGGTTTTGCCTCAAATCTGTTATCAACTGTTAAATAAAGTGGCATGTGCGTCTGTAAATAGGTTTTGGTGAATATACCATAAAGTATACATGTCTGTCAATGTTGTAGAAGTCTATGGATTTTTTTTAAAGATTTAACTGAGCAACTGTTGCACATTTCGTTAATGCTTTTCACATATGCTGTTCTAAATTATTGCTGATGAGTTGTAAAATAAATATCAAAACTAAACTCTGCAGACTTCTTATTTTACACATCTCTGGTGAGAATGTGTGAAACAGTACCAACGACTGCATTTGTCATTTTTAGGTGAATATTAAGAAACAATACAGACACCAAGTCATGTATGTTCAGCGCAAGACAAACAGTTCAGAATACAGTATGACTAATAGCATTTCTAAATAAACAACACTGTGATTTCAGTAGATGTATTGTTCCTAAGACTGTAATCAGCTGACAGGTCACAGCAGAAGAATGTACAGTAAGCCAAGGCTTTAAACAAATGTCATGTGATAAAAGGATGATGAAGTGAGATTACCATCACTTTGTACAGACTGATGAAAAACAAGGGGCCTCCTCCCAACCTGTCAAAAGCTTTAAGCAGGATCAAATCCAATCTTTGTTGTTGCCATTAACTGGCTTACTGCAATATTGTTTTAATCTTTATGATTAATTTCATCAGTCTTGACAAAGACAAAGTCAAAATCCTATTTGACTTTGTCAATTACTGCAAATTTATGCTTTTCAAGGTTTGGAAAGATCATGCATGTTGCCTTAAGGTGCAGCCCAGGCCCCCATTTACACCAACAGTCTTTTCAATTTTACACCTTCTTTCTCAGATCAAATAATAAGAACAATTCTGTCAGTATCTTAATTCGCCAGTCAGAGCAACATTGTAAGTTTAAGCAAATACATTTTGCCTTTATTTTACCAGATCCTCTTATAAACCTCCTGTGAAGTTAATTAATATTATTAATTAATTGCATGAATATGAATTTATACACTCACATTTCTGTGGGGGGGAAAGAATGTTTTCCCTTCATTCTCACCCAGCCATGTTGTGTCCGTGATTCTCTCATTCCCGAGTAAAGGTCTCCATCTAGTGGTAAAAAGCTTGCACCCACTGGCAAGTTGTTATAAACACCACCACCTGCTGTGACACATCTAATTTTGTCAGATGGTTTATTGAATCATGCAATCCATGTCATATCAGCAGCCAGTTACAGCCATACATCTGTCAACACTTCAGTATATTAAGGCAGGAAAAAAAAACAGGTTATGTACAGTCGACATCTTACAGTTCTCTAGAACATATATGGTTGTAAACAGTGACCACAGCTATGTCTCATCCCAGGGTGGAAAATGCACACGTGTTTATTTAAAGGGCAAATCCACCCCAATATATAGACCATCATAGAAGACTTTTAAAACAAGTCTCTCCTTTGACTGAAAAGCGGAGAGACACTGCAGAGAGGATGTGTTTTTGTAAATAGTGAATGTTACAGGGTGGACTTCCATCAACTATTTCTTCCTGGGTGACAGTACTAATCTAAACTGATGACTACAGTATACAGTATGTGTTGCATGATGAAATAAATCTGATTAAATGTGAATGCATTTTACAGCACATAATATAATGGTGACAATAATATGGTAGCAAAGTGGAAAGCATCATCAATAATGTTCCTTCCACTGACATTTCTACAAAATACTGACAGATAAAACAGAATTATAGTTTCCTCTTTGTTTCTGTGCTATTGCTATTTCTCTCTGTGCAGCAATGTGGCACTAACACATCTAGCAACGTCTGATCTAAACTGACTACGATCATTGCTTCTATGTCTCTACTAAAGTTGTATGTACATTATTTGAATACACCAACTGTGGAATGAATATAAGGCACTCTGATGTGATTAGCAGCTGAACTACAACCTAAGAGGGGCTTCATACCTTGGCTATTCTGACTCTGCACGCACACACACACGTCTTTTCTTTAATCACTGACTCACTCACACTCATATGCACTGTAGCGATCCATTGTATTATTACATGCCACCATTTCTAGATTCCCCTAACTGATTTACTGCACTGCGGGGTGCTCTGCACATCCAGATATGGCTATATGAACAACACAATCATGCAACAAGACCTGCTAATCTTTGGCCACCGATCCTTACAGAAAAACAAGCATAACACATTTGGCAGCAAATATACTGTGTACTCATCCAAATAACAACAAACAAAATCAGCTTAAGAGGATAATTAACACTGTTTCATTATGCAGATATTACTGCGAGAATGAGGGCATTGCATTTTTGTAACTGTGAATGCACCGCTTTGTAATAAAATATAATAATTCACAAAATAAAGCTGAAGAGTAAGAAAACTTATTTACAGTAAGCCGTTATTTTGGTGCATACAGAACAGTAACATTCTTCAGTAACAAAACAATTAATCATTTGTGCATAGTTTTAACATGAGCAGACGGTCATAGCTACAGGAATAAAGTCTGATATGAAAAAAAGATATATTCTAAATGGTTTTACTATAGACACGGGTGGATCCTTCATTACTTATAAAAGAACCAGTCATTATACTGGGTAAAACATATTCACTCCCAAAATTACATATGAGTTTTGAGATTTAATTCATAGATTCACATACCAAGATTCTCAAGAATATGGTTCAAAAGGCAATAGTTTTGAATCATGATGCTATTGAGAAAACAAGACAAATCATTCAGCAGGTACTAAAGTGAGAGTAAAAGTACATTAAGTGGATATGTTCACAAAAGTCCACAACAGCCTGATGTTTAGAAAGTCCTAATATGTTCAGAGACTGTGCACCCATGACACGGTGCTGCACGGTGTGTTGTTGTTCATGCCATAGCTTCTAACCATCATTCATTCCCACCAAGTGCTCCGTGACTTCCATTTAAAGATTGACATCGTTCCTTCACTGTTTGAGTCTTCACACTCAAGGCTCAACAGTGCATAGTAATGTGCTACTGAGGTATCCTGTACAAAGATATGGGCTCTGGAGGGGAGACTTGATGCGCCCCCTCCGAGCAGAGCCGTCTCACACATAGATCCCCTCTGGGTTCAGACCAGAACTGTGGGGGCTGTGGAGGACCCGGAGGTGACCAGACATCGGGTGTGATGACACGGGGCGCTTCAGGGAGCCAGACAGGGGAACTAAATCTGAGAATGAAAACACGTGAAAGAAAGAAAAGTAGAAACATAATATAAATAAAAGTGTACTTCAAAGGTTTGGTGCTGGAAATGTATAGTCAGTTTTTCCAAGTGTACTTTATGAATTTAATTAATTTATTGAATTTTCAAAATAAATACCAACAAATTACCTGATTAAAAAACAAACAAACAGCCCTGTGTATGCTACACTGTAGCCCTGCTATGGTGCCCCTAGGGGGCAGTACTGAGCCACGCAGAGAATCAGCCGCCGCATTGCATTGAATTGAATTTTACAGCCAGGCACAAAAGCGCTTGCTGATTATACACTCAGAAACTGGAAGGTTACTACAAGGACATGAACAATTGATTCATTACTTTTTACAGTTGGAATCCATCACCATTTAGCTTAATAAAGAGATGTATTGCTCTAACCGATGCATTGATGAAGTACTGTTCATGTCACACAATCAGAAAAATATCTGGTCTCTTTGGAGAGATGAGAAATTCTAGTTAAGATTTTTGTCAACTGTTGGTTGACACAATTTTTACCAAAATCCAATCAAGTAGGTGCAAACTGTTACCCGCCAATGTTACTGCTAGCACTTGTTTCTCCATGGACCACTTCATGTCTCACACAAGACATGGAGGCGACTGGATTGAAAAAAACCTTTGTTTAAATTCAAGTGCAACATGGGATCCAATATACAGCGTGGATATACGGATCTTTACTTCCAAGCTTTATTTTACAAGTTGGTGATTATGTCATCTGGTTAGAACACATAACACACTGCTGTAGTTCCCCGTCAAACGTGTTCTTGAGAGTCAGTCTTAATTACTACTTGTCACTAAATACATCATTAGTACTATATTACAGTAAAGTTTTTAACAACCAGCTGGCCGATTATAGTTGATAGTAGCCTCTATTGCATTGTGACAGCTCTCCCATTATTCAATGCTCTAAGTTTATGTGTCAGCTCTCTGCTCGTCTCCTGTAGGACGACAGAGCTTCACTCCAATGAGCCCATCATCACAGAAACTGCTGAGCATGTGATAGAGGGACAGCATGATGGAAGCAGTGAAGGATGGACAGAGAAAGCAGGGTGAATAAATGACGCCAGGACTGCCTGTATCCAGGCAGCTGTTGGCATGGAGACTATAATTGCCACTGGAGTGGGTAAAAACTAATATTGTGTCTCCACTCCCCCCCGCCCCCTCCCCATTTTCACACACACACACACACACACACACACACACACACACACACACACAAAGCTGAGTCATTTTCTCTCAGCAGGCTGTCAAGACATGAAGTAGAAAATGTATAATTGCCTTGATGGAACACACAATGACTTTCCTGATGCAGTCTCAAACACAGATTGCACTTTTACATTTGGCATCAAAAATACATTTTGGCTTTGAAAACAAAAGCTGAAGTTTTTCCAATGTTGTTTTTCAATGATAATGTTCAGATTTTTCGGTTTCAACATCGTAAAATAAACGAGAGCGTAAAAAAAAGAAACTGCCACTGAAAAAACAGAGTGACAGGAAGAAAAAAAACAGTCTTCAGGTTTTGTTTTCAAAGCCAAATTTTCTTTACGATGCCAAATGTAACGGTCACTGTTCTGGCTCCATATTCACACACTTAAAATAAGTCATGTGTCGCCTGTGTGAAAGACAACCAAAGAGCTAAATTGATCATCAGACAGCATGTACTTTGACATATCATTAAGTTGTACTTGGACTTGGATCAGACCAGTTCAGATCAGTTAAGACTTAACTGACCCCAATGTCACTGGCTACATACTGTATCTACAGGGTTAATTCCCTACTTGTCATTTATGTCAAGTGCAAGAGAAAAGATGGGTATACATAACACAATATGTGACGGTACCATTATATTTGAAGCATGTCCTGTGGCAACAGTTAAATGTTTAACTCCAAAGGATATCCCTTTAAAGAAAAGAAATCCACCCATTTAATGTATATGTGACAAGATGATATTACCTATACCATGGCTGTTGTGAGTGCTTTCATCCTCAGTGGGTTCAGCCGGCAGCACTGTGACCTTGGTGCCAGTCTGTTTGATGAACTGCTGCAGGTTGACCTGCCTCAGCTCCTTGGTCAGCAGCTCCAGCTCGTGCTGCATGTCCTTCAATGAAACCGCAAGAGAGAAAGTGATTCTTCAGGAAACATGAAAGCATTACCAGCAGCTTGAAACTGAGTGACATCTACAGATACAGATTATATAGTGTCCAGACACTAGGAATATTACTTTAAATCTCCAAGTCCATTGTCAGGCTTACTTATTATCCAACAGGATCAAAACACATCTGGCGTCTTGCACTAGCACAAACATGATCCCACTGTATTCTTGATTGTTTTGTTGAATACCAGCTGACAACACCTTTGATGTAAGTGAGACACAGATTGACTACTCAAGGCTGACACTCAACTAAAATACAGTGTCATAACCCATTTCTCACATTATTTGTCACATTGAAAAAAACTAATGAATCATCTTCCTTTTTGGATTTGGTGTTTGAATAATTGAAACACAAAAGAAAGCACCTAGTTTTAGACATTTCTGAAATTATGAACATTTATTTGAGCAAAATGTTATTTTGGTGATATTCTATTGTTTCTGGCACTTCTGATACTTAAAGGAGCACTTGCACTACTATAACACTGTCAGACTCATGATGGACAGACAAACATTTTATTCTATATCGATGCGACTCAACCAGAGATAGTGTTTTTTTAATTCCACGCAATCTTCTTCCTTGTCAAAAGCTGGCACCTACATTGCCCACAATGCAGAAGCTTCAATGCATTCTTACTGATGGATGGTTCCCCTCATCACTACATCACACTGCAGCACTATTTTAATCAAACTTTTTTTTTTTTTTACTCAGGGAGATTAAAATTAAGTACTCAAATGAATGCTTATGTCTCACCTGCAGTTTCTTGCCGCTTTGTCCAATTGACCTGTCCACAGCTTTGCAGCTGCTCTCCAGCTGGACAGCCTGTCTCTCCTGGGATTTCAATTCTGCTTTGACCCTGAGGACCTGAGCCCGAGCCTCTGCCTCAGTGACCCACTGGGTCTCCTGCCGCTCCCTCAGCAGCCGCTCCTCTTCCAGGCCCGCCTCTACACCCTGATGGGACAAAGACACAAACCGATATGGAAAAAGAAGGAAACCAACTACTACAATATACAAACATCACTAGAATGACTGAAGGAATTGTTATTCTTTGATTCTTAGCTGGTTATTTTGATCTTTTCCCAAAACGTGCTACTAAAATACAGGTTTATTACTCATATCCCAAAAATCTCCCACACATAGCACACCTGTACCGTTGCCAGCTTTTCATCAATCTGCAGTTCACAGCCCTGCAGGCGTCCTCGTAGCTCCTGCAGTCTTTCCTCCAGCTGCCTCTCACTCTCTAGCTCAATCTGCAGCTCAGTGGCCCAAAACTCCTCCTCCTCCATCTCCACCTCGTTCTTCCGCAGATGCTTCTCCATCCTTAGAATCTCCTCAATCAGCCCGCCTCCACCTGGCTCCCCAATGCACCCTCCACCTCGTCCCCCTCGCCCTTCAGCCCAGGTCTGGAGCTCGGCCTCATAGGCCTCCAGCTTTGTCTCCAGCACATTGAGAGTCTCTCTCTGCAGACCGACCAGTCTGACCAGATCTTCCATGCGACAGGCCCACAGGCCAGGCGATGCAGTTCCGACAGCTGGTCCTGCATGGTGGTGATTTCCACCGTGCAGAAGTCTTCGTTTGGCCTCCGCCTCGCCAATTCGACCTCCGCTCAGTATCTCCCTAAGGCCTCTGGGTGCACCGGTGAATGTGAGAGATTTGCGGCGTGGTTCACGGCGACGAAGTGAACGATCGTTGGGATGGCGAAGCTTTGCAAGGGGAGGGAGGCTCTGTCGATGCAGCCCACGTTCAGGCCCCCTAAGAGGGGGTCCTTCTGAGGGGGGCCGTTCAGTCAGGGAGGGGCCTGTACGATGCAGAATCAGCTGGACGTCACCAGCATACTGGCCCCAGGTGTTCAGAGAAGCCACGGGGCTCTCATGAGGGGCTAGGTGACGCTCTGTGTCCCGCCATTTTTCTACTAGAGTGTATCTCCCAGTGCGACCTGCAAACAACACAACAGAACAACATACTTGTAACAGATTCTCAGGCAGTACATAATAAATTGCAAGGATACTGACTTTCATTTGAAGCTGCTTTAAGCAATTTTTAACATTGGCCACCACTAATTTTGTCTTCTTACATATTTAGCAGAAACAGAGCATCATTATCATTTTGTTGGCAATATTTCCGGCTACCTAACAATTGAAACGTTTTAACTTTAAACCAAAGTGTGGTTTCTGAAAACAGTTCCCAGTGGTTTTATAAGTGCAATGAGCCTTAAGTCTCAACCATACAGTAATAATGCAGGCTGGAAGACAGAATTATCTAAAAGAAATGATCAAAAACTAAAAGCTACATAGATCTGCAGTGATGGGTGTTTCTCAGTGGGTTCAGCAATACGAGCAGCCCGTTCAATTACATTTGCGTTGCTTAATGCTGTTTAGAGAAAACTTGACAATACAGTAGTGTGTAGACAGACATATTGATGTCTGATCACTTAACACAGTGTATATGTTTTAATAGAAAATAAAGGCGGAGGACGGGGCTCAGAAGTACTGCTTTCTCAGTTTGGCAGGAGACTGAGGGATGAGTCAGACTTTCCCCTCTTCCTACTCGCACTTTGTGGGAAGTGATGTCAATACAGTCTGCTCAAGTGCCCCCGTTGCTGAAGGAGCCATATGGGAAGAGGGGGAGCTTGGATCCAAGAAAGTACCAATGAAGCTTCTGACTATGACCCTGTATCTCAGCAGGCGCTTAACATGTAGGCAGAAACTCAAATACTTGTTTTCTTCTTCTTTTCAGGTAACTAAAGGCAATTTGTCATTTTGGAGAGCCTTTTACTCAGACTACAGTTGTGTGTTGATGAATGCTAAACAATACACTTCATGAAAAGGCTGCAATTCAATACGAAACAGAAAGATATTTTTTGGTTAGCAGTCTGCCGCCCTGTACAAAACGACTTTAAGATGGAGTTGTAGCTAACATGGAAGTATTATACGGTCTAATAACGCTCTGCCTAAATTTCACTGGTTTAAATTATGCCAACAACCTAAATTGTAGGAACCATTTTCTAACTAAATGCATTGCCTGACTTTCACCAGCACTGCCTGGGTGCAATGTGGAGAAGCAATTCGACAAGACTGGAAATAACTAAGTGACAAAAGTGGCTTTGGGCGGGAAATCAGCGAGGCAGGTGGGGGAAAATGTAATTTAATGTTATATTGTATATTGTAAATATTGCTTGTTGTTGATGTTAAGCTACAAATGTTTTTAAAGACAGCATTAAAAACTTTCTTGATTCGTAGCTGACAACAGCTGATTCATTCATGCAAGTGAGCAAGAAACATGGAGATTACTAAAACTAACCTAAATTTATATTAAGTGATTCAATCTAGTAACTGATGCATCATACTGGATCCTTTGGATACGAGTCCAATGGACATAGCCCAATTCATTATTATTGAATCAGATTTTACTGCACGAGGAAGTCAAAAATAGGACTAAGTAGAGAGTTCTAATAGGTCTGCTTGTATCTCAGGTGTGCTTGTGTGTGTGGTTTTATAGCAGAATGATCTACCTATGGCCTGTGCCAGAGCAATCACCACTTCCTGGCAGGTCGTTGCCTCAGTGACCCCACAGACGACCCTCTGGACTCCATCCACCCAGACCTTAAGCTCCATGTTGGGTCAGAAGCGAGGGGGCCGGTTGTGGTGTGTTGGCCCCGACATTATTGAGGCTCCAGTGGTGCAGGGCAGCTGAAGCCCCTCAGGCTACTTCACTGGGGAGGAAACAAGGGAAAACAGGAAGCAGTCAGTCAGGATGTGCTCATGGCTGCAGTTATAATTCTCAGATGCCTTTAAGGATAAAGAGACGCAAACCGTTCCCCCTGTGGTAATACCTACTAAAACAAGTAGTCAAATAAGCAGAAACTACAAGGTAGCCAGGCTATTTTAGCAAAAGCTCATGGTAAAGGTTAGTCCAGTTGAGAATGGACTTGTACAAGCAGGCATGCCAGGACCAGCTGGCCATGATGCTGTTGTTTTGTTCTTCTCTATGAATAGGTACATCTATTGGGGGTGCAGGAAGCGTCTGCCAGCAGACATTCCCAAGTCCAGTTCCTGCTTTTGTACAGAGAATTTCATGGAAGCAGCGAAGACAGAACAGGAAGACAGATTTAGTGACACAGAGAGGGGACAGGAACAGAGAAGGTATAAAAACATAACTAAAGAAGAAAAGGGAGAACCGGAAGAATCATACTACTCAAATATTTATATTTGATTTTACCCTTCTGTTACACACATATATAATAACTATGGCCCGCATGCTGCACTGACAGAATGAATTATTCCCTACTGGGGAATTAGAAGAGTCAATACTATGATAGAAGTACAAATACAACAAAATATTATGGGCTGTCTTCATAAAGTTTACTTGATAAAATGTGCAAATGTAAACTGGTTCCTCACATTACCAGATTTACAAAACACACATTTAAAATGTGAATAATAACACAGTATATGAAATACCCATCTAGGGGGAGGGAAATGTTCTTCAAGGACAGTCTCTGGGAGAGAATGAATGGCATGTCCTCAGATCTGTATCACTCTCCATGGATCTAACCTTCATTGAACCTCCACTACTGAGTCAAAAGGATCTTTTGTTCACCAACTCTGCCACCAATTACACCTCCCCCAGCCTGCGTATTCCCTATCCACATTCACAAAGTCATCCACACCAGCCTGTCCTACCCTCCACCAATTGCTTTTCTAAATATGGTAAAGACATTAGGCAGTGCGGCAAGGTAACGTTTGTAGAGTCAGAGAAAACAGAGCTGCTATATAATGATCATTTTTATTATTGATTATTCTATTGTTTACTTTAAAAAAAGCTCAATAATACCCATCACAAGTTCCCAAAGCGCAAAATTGTTTGTTTTGCCTGACTGACAGCCAGAGAAGAGCAGCAAATCCTCAAATCTGAGAAAGTGAAAACAGCAAATGTTTGGGATATTTTGAGCTTCATATAGGACTTAATGGATTAATAGAGTTATATTTCTTTTTTTTTATTTCCAGTAGATTGATTAATCATTTTAGCTCTACAAACAAACAAAACCTCAAGCAATTATCGGAGGTTTACGGACTCAGATGTCACTCATGTGTGTTAATTGCACAAATGCGCTGTATATGCATGTCTCACGTTGTATCAATCCAATACATACAGCCTGTGCATTTGTATGCACGTGACTGTCACCTATGTCTGCAGCCTGGCTCTTGATCACTCTATTCTTGGCGTATTCACAGCTGGTTGGAAAGTGCTTTTGTCCTTCACTCAGACTGCCCTTAAATGGCATTAAGGGCTGAAGGATGGAGAGGAACAGAAAAATAGTCACACACACACACACACACACACACAAGCACATGGTGAGAATTTTATGCAGTGACCCAAAACACTGTCACCATTTTGTTTAACCCCTTTTCCAAGGGGAAGTGGAAAGAGTAACAGTGACTGAGCAGGTCTTGATGCAAAGCAGGCATAGTGGATCAGCCAGGGAGAAGGTTTGGATACACTGGAGGGGGAAGTGCCTTAAAAAGACTTCCTATAAAATCCCTGAGTCAAAGTCAAATCAAAGGGATTAACAAGGACAACTGCATGAAATACTGTATGTAGCATTGGCATTTAAGAAAAGGTTTATAATCAAAACACAATGACAAACCCCCCCCCCCCCCCAAACATTAATGTGCACTGTAGACAAAACACACTGATTCAATGCCTCGTCCTTGCACAAGCTCAACAAGACTCAGCGGGGCATTTATAAATGTCACTTGATCTGGTCCAGACTCGTAACATTCATATTCATTAACATTAACCCAGAAAACCCAACTGATGATAGAGGCACAGCAGCGCGGGGCAGAGTGCCATCCTGAGCTCTGCAAGCTCCGTTCCGTGGCCTGTCAGAGCCACGGCCTGGGGAGATGCCCGCTCTCTGATTTGTGCAGCTCGTCTTATGCCAGAGGGGCATTTCATGAGACAGAGGACGGCTTACATTCCTGTGAATTCTATTTAAGCTCTGCTGAGAGACGATAAATTGCAGCAAAATATCAAACTCCTCATGACTTCAGAGCACGTTGGTTTCAGTCTCATATTGGTTCAGTAGTGTTGACTCAAGATGCATTCCTCTCAGAGCAGTGAGGTGTGCGAGCAGCACTGAGCAGCTGATGACAATTCTCCGGGCCTACAGGAGCACACCGAGCTGGCAGGAAAAAGGCTTCAACTGGCTGCTGGTGTAAACAACCTACCATATGGTCCTGGGGGTAGTCCAACACCCCCAACACACTGCTGTAACATACACCATGAAAAAACACCGTAGGAGTTTTTACTGTAGGAACTTAAATATGGCACTCGTTCTTTTGGGGCATTTATAGTCTGTCGAGCATCGCAGACGGGCCTGTGTATCGTGCCGTTTAGCAGTTTTCAGAACAAGGGGGTATTTGAGGAAAACAAAATGGGCATTCATTACATTAAAACAAAACCAAGATTGAGCTCGACTCAGGAGAAAGCCTGGAGGGCAGCAACTGAACCAAGCTGAGAGAAATGATCTCACAGGAAAACACTAAATGTTCCACAAGAACTACCTCCGCGAATAGACTATTACACCTTGGTTCCTATCCAAATGTGCCGACCATTGTTCACTAAGGTGGAAAACAATAAAGCCATTTAATGAAGCATGGAAGTTTAGGCATTGTGAGTTTGAAGGAATTTATATCCAAATAGCTAATTAAAACTAGTAACTAATTAATGATAGAAGGATTCTGACATGCAAAATTCCCCCACGCTGCTGTTAATTAAAGACAATGGGTTACTTCTTACAGGCTGGAGCAACAGCAGTATGTTTTGGTGCTTAAACCTCCTTGCTTATTGCTAACCAAACTTTAATTCAAATTGCGCTCCCTCCAGAGCAACATGTAATTACTAGCAATTTATACGCTGCTGTAATTGGTAACAGATCTGTTGTGAAATAGATCTCTGCGAGGAGCCAAAGACAGACAGACGCTGGTCTATTGTGGAGGCACTGGTGGAGACTCGGTTGGAACTAACCGGAGAAATCTCTTTCCTCGCTTTGCTCAAGATTGTCATTGAGTGCTACAGACCATTAGGGGTGGTAGCAATTTAACATTAATGCAAGACAACGCTGACACAATGAGACCCATGTGGTTAAAAGACCAAATAAAGTTCCTCATCATCAGTATGCCAGCCTGGTGTACATACAATACCCCTCTGCCAGTGTAAACATTACCATGCAGGGCAAAGACTGTTGCCAGATACAGGTCTTGATCCTGTAGAGTGGAAACTGATAACATTCAAGGTATGCATTCCTGGGCTACGAGAATGCAACGGGCCGTGACTAAGAGACAAGAAAGCTACTGGTCCAGCTGCTATGCAATGACACTTCAATGAACTGCATCCAATCTAAAGTGCACATAAACTGGATAATCATTCAAAGATAAGCAAGCATGTGTTGGCAACGTTCAGAATAACGGAAATGTAAATTGACATATCTGAAAAACAAAAAAGATGAAGCAAAGCTTCTAATGGTTTTCTAGCCTTTTGGGAAACTTCCAAGAGCCTCTGCTGTGCACAATGTCAGCATCCTCCCAGCTCATTTAGTCTCTCAGTTGCAATAGTCTCTACACAATGACAAAACGTAATGCCTGTAATATAGATAACATGTGCATTAATATGCAATTAAAGGTGACACTGTACCAAAACTTAATCAGAGGCTTAAAGACAGTTGCAACATTTCTTAGCAGGAGGGAATATATATCTTAATATATTTGTATGTGTAAGGCTTTTGAAAACAGTGCGCTGTAGTTTTAGCCAAACTACCTAAAGTGCCAGAGTAACCCAAAGATATACACAAAGAAGGAGCAAGAGCATCCTCCAAATTTTAGCTCTAACTCCAATCTGAAGATCGGGGTGTTTGGGATTAAACCCACATCCAGTCACGCTACAGAAAACACCCTCAGCTCCTGGGAGCATTCCAAGGGCCCCTGCCCTGGAGCAAGCCTCCCTCTTTCTCTGCCTGGCTGATATTAAACTATTAGGCGCTGGAGCAGACTCCCCCATTTGGGAGGTCAGTGCTGGCAGGGTCTCGAACATCTGGACGGCACGTTCAGCCAACATTAATGCCGCCTTTGTTCCCTTGCCATATTCACTGCTCACTAGCCAGCTTTGAAGAGCCAGCAGGGCAGGCAGCAGGATCCTGCACTGGGGCAGAGGCTCAGCAGCAGCACAGCGAGGCAACATGAGGCCTCCGGCCAAGGTTTACATGTTACAGCGGTTTGTAAAACATCATCTGGTGCTGAAACACACTCTTGCATACACGCATTTATAGAACTGAAATGGTTTTAAAAGCAGCAGCTGTAACGGCAGCCCCACACGAAAAGTGGCTAAACTTGTTTATTTTTCCAATCTGTAGGTAGTTCTTTGCAGTCTGGTCTTCATGGTGCCTAGACAACATTAAATGCAACAAAGACCACTGAATTGCATGCTTCTATTTCTAGACTAAAGCAGTCCTCTGAGATCACAAGACTGCAAGATGCAAAGCCAAGAACTCCACAGGTTGGTTCTGCTACACCTGGTGTGTGTTAGTGAGTAGTGTAGCCTGCCACTGGAGCTTTAGATAGAATCATCTGCGACTTTATATCTAGACTCTGTTCTGGTTATTGAGGTGTAAAAATGTTTGAGACCATAAGAGCTCGTTGTATTTACAGAAGATGCTCAACCTGATGAAAGACAATAGTTCAAAAATGAGCAAAGCAACATTTTTAGATGGATGTTCTACAAAACATGTAGGCCTGCTAAGATAATACTGCAAGACAATAAAACCCGAGTGATCCGAGGACACCGAACAGTGCTTTTAAAGGGTCTTATGTCTCAAACTAGCAGATAAAGGCATACATAAAAGCAGTATTAGCTTGATGTTTCGGCACTTAACATCCTGAAAAACATGTTACATGAGTACCTTTTAGCATTACACTGCACCTCTGCCTCATATTGTTGGTGTAGAGTGAGACGAGGCTGGAGAAATGGCGATAATGGGCTGTAGTGGGCTCAAATAGTAGCCGAACTATTCTACTACAGAAATGTTTCCGTTCTCTCCGCCTCACAACTGTAACGGGCTCAGCCGCAGCGCGGTGTGCCACTACGGTGTCTGTGTAATGGTCTTACCTTAATGGTGCAAGCAGCATTCAAGTCAGTCTTTCCTAGCCGAGGTGAAGTTTAGGGTGAAAACACAGGTAAAGGCGTCAATTCCGCAAAATGTGTCCTTCTTCACCGCTGAACAGCAAAATCAATTCCAACGAACTGCGACAAAGTAACGTTTGGCTGCAGGACCAAAACACAACAAAAGGCAACCGACGCCTCTAAAAACAGATAACTGACGTTTTGGTGCTCTGTCTGAAAGTTTGTGACCAGCCTCTCTGTGCGCTGGTCTTTTGCGGTCTCACCAATAAGCTGCGGGGGGAAAAAGCCCCTCTCCCCGTTTCATTACTCCTGCTGGTAAATACATCGCATTGGAACTGGGACACCGCAAGGCATTGTGGACTGTTTAAAGCTGCAATACACTCTGAGGGGGGAGGCCACCTAGAGCCAACTTTTACACATGCAGGACCTCAAGACGACAAAAAAAAAAAGAAGCAAGGAGACCATATAGTCTATTCTATCGATAAGATACTGACACAACCCCTGTGAGATCTGAAAAAGATTGTTTCATGGTGGTTTATAATCTGTTTCTACAGTAAAGAACGTTGTGCATTGCATTCATTCAAAGGGCTACAGACTAAAAGCTTTTAAATACTACTTTAAAAATACTAAAATACATTAAAATTTCATTACATACAATTACTACACATACATCTGAAATGTAAATAGCAAAGAATTTCATGCAGTAACATGTCACATTATATGCATACCATAAAGGCAAAGTTGAAGAGGTTCCATGTAAAACGAAAAACACACAAAGTGTCTGTGATAATGAATGTATTGGTTAGTGATATACAATCTGTTAAATCACGTTTTTCTGTTTACTTCACATTATGAAAGAAATGAATGTAAAGCACTCACTTTTGCTCACTCTGTACTCAAACCCAAGTTAGATACAAGTGGACTGAACAGTGGATTTACACAGGCAATAATGTAAAAATAAATCTCCTGTAAAATAAATTGTTATTTTCAAAACAGGTAGATTGATTAAAACATACAGTACATTCAACTGGAGCAGCTGATGAACCTTTGGTAATGGAGCCATGTATTAATGGAGGCGTACTGCCCTCTTGTGACAGACTTTCCTGTTGTAATAAAACGTCAGCTGGTCCTGGCATGTCTCTTCCCATCAATCTGGTGGGTTTCAGGGATTTTGGGGCGGTGCAAGCAGCAGGTTTAAGTGCTCTTAATCATCAAGTCTGGTTAAAGACTACAGGTCAGGATTACAGTTTTATTCTCTGAACATGAAGTCTCTTCTAAAGCTGGAAAGATGAGCTTCAAACTTTGGCAAATCATTTTCAAAACTATGCAATTATAGACCCTTTTCACCACAGACATGTTAACTACAGCAGGAAAGCAAAGGTTGCTAATAAAATTTACATTAATGGTGGCTCTTTAGTTTCCCAGTAAGCCATAACAGTGAGTCACCATGGAGGAACATTTTATATGCATTGTATCTACAGGTAAACCTACTGAAGGACTGTATATCCATAGTGGTATAAATGTGAATATAGCATGATTACTGAAACCAACATGATGTGGTTGTAGATAGGAAATTCATTCTTATTTAACCCTTGTGTGGTGTTCATGCTTTTGTTACTCAGCCAATGTTCCCAGGTCTGGTGGACCCACAACATTATTGGGTTTTTAAATCAATACAGCCATAACAATTTATGTAAAAATACTTAACAGATGTTTACTTTATCCCAACTACAAGCAATAAAGACAGCATATATCATAAGTATTTGCCATTTACCTCTGTTAATCACATTTATGAATAAGGATGCCATTCGTTTTTTGTGATAAAAGAGAAAAATCTATTATAATTAAGATATGATGGAAAAA
>JAVQJL010047347.1:0-12269 GCA_036024295.1 Nannoperca obscura
GGAGGGATGTAAACAGCAATGAGCAGTACGGCTGTAAACTCCCTCGGAAGATAGAATAGTCGGCACTTAATGACCATTGACCAATGACCAATTACGACTGATGATCAGACTACGTCTGATGTACGAAAAACACAGACAAAACACAGAAACACCGTCTCGTAGGGAGAGAGAGAAGCCGCAGCGTGTGCACGCGCCGCCAGAGAATGTGTGTTGTCTTGTCTCTAGCAGACGTGCTAGTGATGGTTGCTGCTGGTCTTAAATCTCGTCCACAGACATGGCGTCGCAGCTCCAGGTGTTCTCCTCCCCCTCTGTGTCCTCCAGTGCCTACTCGCGTTCGAAGAGGCTCAAAGTGGAGAACCCTGCCTGGGATGTGTCCAACCAGCTGGGAGATAATGGTTACTACCAGCAGAGCCCCACCCAGGGGACTGCACCCTCCACCTCTGGCTCCAGCTTCAACCCAGTGTACAACTCCAACCAGGTGCAACCGCGGGCAGCCGGCTCCAGGGAGCAGACGGTGGTGCGGGCGGCAGACAGCACAGGTAGCCTTCGCGGCCCTCCTTCCTCCTCTTCCTCCTCCTCCTCTTCCAGCCGTCGTGTCAAGAATGCAGAGACCTCCTCCCAGCAGTGCGACCTCTACCCCAAGCAGTACAGCTTGAAGCGGAAGAGCGAGGAGGTGGACAGTAGCGACAGCGTCCAGATACTGGAGGAGCTCTCTGCTCCTGTTGTCTCAAACCGCACTGGTGGTGGAGGGGGGACCACCACAGCTCAGTCCATAGCACATTCCACTTCTACCACAAAGAGCAGCAACTCCCACAGCGAGGGCGACTACCAGCTGGTTCAGCATGAGATTCTGTGCTCCATGTCCAACAGCTACGAGGTGCTCGAGTTCCTGGGTCGCGGCACCTTCGGCCAAGTGGCCAAATGCTGGAAACGGGGCACAAACGAGATAGTGGCGATTAAAATCCTGAAGAACCATCCCTCTTATGCTCGACAAGGTCAAATTGAAGTGAGTATGTTTGCTTTTCAATTGGTCTGAACACACCTTTATACTTTCTGCCTGCATCCCTCAAAGCACTATAGCAACTGTAGTTCCAAAACAGATGATCATACCAGAACATTATTATTCCAAACAAGTTAGAAAAAAATACTAGGAGTGAGTGCACTCAACAACAAATTTAAATTTTTTTTTATACAATATTTTTTTTTTACAAAAACAGCCCAATTTATTCTGGAAATAATAATATGCCTGGCTAAGAAATGTACCCACTAAAGCTTTTAAATAAATTGAGTGAAAACAGAGTTTAAAAAGCCTATGGTTCAAAGGGTTAAAATACAAAACATATTTAGCTTTGAGTTTTTCTTCAGCATTATTTATTGATGAACACTGTTATATCTTCACCTTCCTCTCCCTCCTCCCTGTAGGTGAGCATCCTTAGCAGGCTGAGCACAGAGAATGCTGATGAGTTCAACTTTGTCCGCTCATACGAGTGTTTCCAGCACAAGAGCCACACGTGCCTTGTGTTTGAGATGCTGGAGCAGAACCTTTACGACTTCCTGAAGCACAGCAAGTTCAGCCCTCTGCTTCTCAAGTGTATCCGGCCGATTCTGCAGCAGGTCGCCACGGCTCTGATGAAGCTGAAAAGCCTGGGGCTGATCCATGCCGACCTCAAGCCTGAAAACATCATGTTAGTGGACCCTTTGAGGCAGCCGTACAGAGTAAAAGTCATTGACTTTGGCTCTGCCAGCCACGTGTCCAAAGCCGTTTGCTCCACCTATCTGCAGTCACGATACTACAGGTGAGTATGTTAGCCTAGACTGTACAGTGGCTTTAAATAATCACTTAATTGTGTCTGTAATATGTGAATGACATGCTGTGACCTAGAAATGTGTAACTTTTGATGTGCGCTTGCAGAGCCCCAGAAATCATTCTGGGCCTTCCTTTCTGTGAAGCCATCGACATGTGGTCTTTGGGATGTGTCATTGCTGAGCTGTTCTTGGGATGGCCCCTTTATCCTGGTGCCTCAGAGTATGATCAGGTCAGCAGCAACACGCTGTATATGTACACTCTGAAGTGAACAGTGGACATTTTTGGGAATACACTTATTCACTTTCTTCCCAGGAGTTAGATGAGAAGATTGCTACCACTCTCATAACTGTCTGTTCCATATGAAGCTTCACATATTTCTTGACTGGTTGCGGTGACATCCTGGAGTCTCTGTTGGTTGCCTGGTGACAGTGACAAATTGTCGTTTTTTTCAGTTCTGTGTGCTGATTAAACAAACAAGATGTGTATAATTAGACGTGCTGGTAAGCAGGGTTTTTTTCTAACCTTTGGACAGAACCAGGCTAGCTGTTTCCAGTCTTTATGCTATGCTATGCTAAGCTAACAGGCCGCTGGCTGTAGCTTCATGTTAAACAAACAGTGGTATCGACCTTCTCAGAAAGCGAAAAAGTGTATTTCCCCAAATGTAGAACTATTCCTTTAAGGGGTTTCAGCACTGTCTGTGTTAATAATAATAATAATTTTATAAATAAAACATTAAAGTTAAACCTGACAGTTCAATTAAGATAATCACTTATCAGATTGTTTGCATATCACTTTTACATATATATATTTTTTTTTTATGTGAATGTGTAAACAAACACGACCCCATGTAGAGGCTGACAAAACCAGCCCCTAGGTATAACTGTATATCTGTCACAAGGTTTATATTTGTCTCACACTACAACTGACTTTTTCTTTTTCTGTCTCTCAGATTCGTTACATTTCCCAGACCCAGGGCCTCCCAGCAGAGTACCTGCTGAGTGCAGGAACCAAGACTAGCCGTTTTTTTAACAGAGGCCCGGACTCGAGCTACCCCCTCTGGAGACTCAAAGTGAGCGACAGAACACAAAACATCTCTGAGACATTTTGTCATGAACGTTTGTGAGACATATACTGAGGTGTTGCGGCACTTCTTTTTCTACAGACACCTGCAGAGCACGAGGCAGAGATGGGCATCAAGTCAAAGGAGGCAAGAAAATACATCTTCAACTGTCTAGATGATATGATGCAGGTGAGGAGGGAGCCGTTTGTTTTTCAATTTTCTGCCAACAGAGTTTTGATGTGATGATGGTGGGCGTACCAGGAGATTTCACACGTTTGGGTTTAACAAACACCCAACACTTCCTGTCCCTCTGCAGGTGAACATGACAAACCTGGAGGGGACTGATATCTTGGCAGAGAAGGCCGACAGACGGGAGTTCATAGACCTGCTGAAGAAGATGCTAACACTCGATGCAGACAAACGGATCACGCCCATGAAGACTCTGAACCATCCCTTTGTTACCATGACCCACCTACTGCACTTCCCTCACAGCTCACAGTAAGCCCACATGATTGTAGCTGTAGAGGTATAACATGTATACTTTTGTTTAGTACGTTTTGATAAACAGTGATGATTGCAGTGGCTGTGGTTTAACATTGCAAGTAAGTTTTCAGGATTCCATCTGTGTTCATGTTCAACAATTTTTTAATAATATCTTTTATAGTGTGAAGTCCTGCTTCCAAAATATGGATATATGCAAACGCAGATGCAGCGCCTTTGAGAATGGAAAAAACATGTTTTCCAGCAACAATACCCCAAGTGCAGCCACCAACCTCACTGTCACCTTCAGTAGCCAACTAAACCAGCACAATCAGGTGAGCAGGTCCAAATGGACATCTGTGCAATAGTTCATTGTTGTTAAATAGTTATTTGTTCAGTTGTTTGTATTTCTATATGTTCTTCTAATGGACCCAGCTGTCTATCAATAAAGATGAAAGAAAAAAATAAATACTGTATATAGGCCTACTTTATATTTTAAGGAATATATTTGCACTGGGCATTGATTATATTTATATAACAGCATATTGCCTATAAACCTGTTCTTTTGAAACAAAAAAACAGCAATCCAAAGAAAATGCAAGGTTTGTTCATGAAAAATAAATAGCAAAAGATTATGCTATGGAATTTAAATTATGCCACATTGTATGTGCATGGGTTAAACGTCTGTGCTAGCCTGCTGTAATAGCCTACATCGTATATCACACACACACACACACAGAGAGAGAGAGAGATAGAGAGAGATCCGTGAACGAATCTTTTAAGTGAACTGAATCGAAAGATCGTGTTCCTGATGGGAATCGAAATGCCCATCACTAGTGCGTATGCTCATTTCTAAGTATAGAATGTGATCGATCAGTTTGTTCTTGTGCTAGAGAGAGTGAGTTCCCGAAGATGTGCATTTCCAATTTTATTTGGAATACAAGATAATAATTTCAATAAAACCCGTTTTTGTGCGTAGAAGGAAGATCTTGATGAATTGTGCTCGCCACATCACCGCCTGCATTTGCTCATAACAACTAATTACAGAACAATACATGTAGTGGAAACAATCTAGAACACAATGGGACCCTACAATATCTTAACCTCGTTATCTGTGATGTTTTGTGTCTTAATCTTTCTTGGCTGCTACTTTTGTTAACTGCTAAATCTACATTAATGATGCAAGGACTTCCAAAGGGATGTGGTTGACCATATATGGCATTCAGGGCATGTTTCTGTATGCAAGTGAGCCTCTACATTCAGGTGCAGAAGGATGTAGAACAGAGATATATCATTGTGTTCATTTGGTGAAGTTATGCCTGCATGTTTGATAAATACCAGTTTTCTTGTTCGTACTGACTCTTTCTCGTGCTTTAAGTGAGGCCGGCCTGGACTCTCTTGACTCATCTTTTCAGGCATTGAACAGTGTTTTCTGCGTATCGTGTCTTACAGATGGCCTCTACAGGAGGCCAGTCCCTGTCCCTCAGCAGTAATGTCCCGTTGCTGAATTACCAGCCTGGCCTCTACCAGCAGGCCACCATAAACATCCCTGGCCTGACCCAGCAGGGCGTGCCCCTGCAGACCAGACCCACCCAGCTCTGCACCCAGGCTGAGCCCTTCCAGCAAACACTCATAGTTTGCCCCCCCACCATCCAGGGTGAGAAAGCAAGCTGTTTGTATCATTCTGCTTCAATGACAAGAAATCTCATTTCACACTTACCTTGTAAAATGTAGACATGACATTACAATAAATGAACCTACCAGCAACTAAGGAAAAAAAACTTTTAACTTGCAGTTAACTTTATGATCCCTGAATTACTTCTATTCTAGATTTAGTATTTATTTTTGTATACATAAAATTATTTTTAATAACATAATCTGCCTCCATTTTTTTCTTACAGGTCTTCAAACATCTAATAAGCCCTCTGGATATCCAGTGAGGATGGACAACACAGTACCGTTAGTTCCCCAGAACCAGTCATCCCAGTCTCTTCACATCCAGCCCGGCATGCTGGCACAGGTAGGACCCACCGCATGGCCACTAGGAGTCTACTGAAAGGATTAGCATCAGCAGTGGTGGAGTGTAACCAAGTACATTTACTCAAGTACTTGTGTATTTCCATTTTGTGATACTTTATACTTCTACATTTTAGAAGGAAATATTGTACTTTTTACTCCACTACATCTGTCTGACAGCTGTACCTACTTGTTAAATAGGCTAATAAAAGCTTATGAAATACACAATATGTAATACTAAAGATTAGACCAGTGCTTCCCAACCTTTTGGGCTTGTGACCTCTAAAAGCAGTGTCTACTTGGGGCCCCTTGTTATGTCTCAGATGCCTGTGGGTTGTTGGCAGTTCCACTAAAGGGACATGTCTGCACTTCTCAAATGGTTCAAACGCCCAAAACACGAATACAGATTTGTGCAGCAGAACAGTTCTTTTCTTCTTTCCTGCACCATTAATATCTCATGAACCCTCAGATTTATCGTGTGACCCTCTGGAGGGGCCCGGCCCCTTCTGTAGGGACTGCCTTACTGTATATAAAGTAGTTAAAACTAGCCCGACCATGACCAGCCAGAACTGTAATGCTGCTTATGAATTGATTCATTAAGAATGTCATTAAAATATATCACCCACAGGGGCCATCATTCTGCAGAACAAGTACTTTTACTTTTAATAGTTTTAAGTACATTTTACTGATAATACTTCTTTCTTAAGATTTTGAATTGCAGGACTCTTACTTGTGTTGGAGTATTTGTACTTTTCTATAAGTTAAAGATTGAAATACCTGTAGAAATGAAACTGTGAACCACAGAATGCTGAGAAACACTGCTTTACAGCCTGCTATTAAATTACTCTTTGACCAGACAACAGCCAAGTTTCATGTTAGGATTTCTTTCAGGAAAAAGCTGCTATCAGAATGTTTTGCACTTTGCTAATTAAAAAAAGAGTGCAAAAAGAGAAAAGGTTCACTAAGATTTATTATCCTCCTCAGAGCTTAGTGAATTTTATTTTATCAAGCCAGTTCCAAAATGGAACCGGCTATCGGGACCCAACCCTGATGAATCTGCTTTGGTTTGTGCACGTGTGGTTGGTCATGTCTGTTTCTTTGTACTGTTATTTTAATCATCTCTCCATTCTCTTCAAAAAACTCAGACTCACCCATCACAAGTATTCTTGCCCTGGTGTTGTCATTAACTGAAAACTCTTGATCCAAACCAAACACTCTCTTCTTTAGGATTCAGTAGAATTAGGAGCATCTGTTCCAAATGTGTCGTCTCAGTCTGTAAATGTCTTAACACCTTCACTCCTTTCACCTCCCCTCACACCTCCTCTCAGGGCTTCCCTCGACCCCCTGCTGGTAAGCAGCCTGTATGCCTCGGTGGCGGGCATGCCACCTTTAGGCTCGGTCCGGGTGCCAGTCGGCTTACTGGATCAGAATTCCTCCATGCTGGTAAAATGCTATCATCACAACTGCCTCCTTTCTTGAGAGATCCTCTTTTTTTCCTCCTAGCACATGTATGTCAGCGATGTACAGCAGAGGGTGGTGCGCATGTGCAACTCATTCGTCTGATTTGTGCTTTTGCTTGCAGCTTCAGTGGCCAGATGAATACAACTCTGCAGATTCACCACTTAAACTCTGAAGCATATTGCGTTTTTGTCAGATTTAGAAAGTTGCACGTATGCCAGGTTTTATAAATCTCAGTCAGTGTGTGTGTGTGTGAGTGCACCTCCACTGCCAGTTAGCTGTTAATGGTTGTAGAAACTCCCCCCCTACTCCACCACTCATTAGACCTGTCAATGAGACGAATGGTAAATAAGAAGTGCAATTAAACTGATTGTGTTACATCATTAAAAGATCATCAACTTGGGGAAATTGGGGCTCAAATGTAAATGAGACGAATGATAAACCTCCATTAAATTAAAATGAACTTTATAAATATGCCTTAGATTGACATTTAACAGAATGCTGTGTAGACTGCAAAAGTAACAGTGACATCAGAAAACAACATTTCTTACTGTTTAACCCCCTTATTATCACCCGCAGCTATCTCGCTATCTCCTGATGTGAAGTATACATGCACATTCTACTTTTATGAATATCAGTTCAAATGCAGTGTGCTGGACATCTGGCCCGTAGTGTCCCCTATTCTGTTCTCCTATTCTTCCCCTCAGTGTTAATCAAATTAATTTTGGCTGATACAAATACTGTTGTTTTTTCATTTCATTGGAATATATCATTGTGTTAGTATGTGCATTCTCATACTATGTTCCCAGTCATAAAACATTTAAATATATTCAAAATTATCTCAATTAAACCACTATGTGTAGAATGTTTGCTCCTCTTAGTGGTAGATTAAAAAAAGACACATTGGCAAACGGCTGCGTTTCTAAATCTTTAGAAGCTTCTGCCTATATTTTTGTTTTTAATGCTGTAACAAATGTCAGGAGTCGCTATAGCAGTGAGACCAGTGTTGGCACCTTAATTTCTTCCTTTCCTTATCTCAGACTAACACATTCCTTTCAGTTCCAGGTTGGCTGTCTTGTGTCTGGACCCTTTGTTTTCCACAGCGCAGGACTGTATGGCATGCATGTTTGGCATCAGAACCTGAGTGAAATGTGTTTTTCCTGTCTCTTTTTAAGCTTGGTTGGGTATTTAATGCTTCTTATGTCTCTTTCAGCACATGTTGTTCTTCTCTTTGCGCCGGAATAAGTCAGGAAACAAGATGCATATGTTGGCCATGTGGCGTCGCCTCAACTTTGAGTTGAGCTGTCGGTGTGTCAGGGCTTAGTTTTAATGTGACATCTGCTGGTTGTCTTGGTGTCAGAGAGAAAACGTCTTTGTCTACAAACCTGCATGTGCTCATCATGCCTTTTTTTTTCAGTATGACTAAGAAAACAACTCCAACTTCTGTTCTACTATTGCCGACACACACACTCTTTGTTCTCCTCCTAAAGTGTTACTTTACTGCTGTAGGTTTTTAATTAGACCATGTGCAATATTTGAAGGTGTTTGTGTGTGTGTGCATTCAGCAGGGCTGGCCAGCAGGCACACAGCAGATCCTCATCCCTTCCACATGGCAGCAGATGCCAGGCATGGCCATCCACAACCCTGGGCAGGCCGTAGTGCCTGACTCACCTATGGGAGCTTCTGTCTCTGACAGTCAACAAGCTTCTGGCTGGAGGTGAGTTTAGTTTAACAGGACTGTGTCTTCTTGCATTTAAAAGCAAAGCTTCAGGTTGGTCTCATACTGAAATGTAAAGCAGTTTAAGCATTTTACATGTGTTCTTTTCATAGGGGCCGTCATGGAAGCCAGTACGATGGCGTCAGCCAGCAGGACTCTGGTGCTGGCCGTCACGCTGCCTCACAAAGCCACAACTCAGGGGCGGCTCACTCAAGATCCCAACTGGGCAAGAGGTCAAAGGCTCGACATGCTGAGAGCAGAGCCAGGTAACCTGTCAGACGTTCATATTATCTACATTGTTACATGTTGGGGGGGTGGGTCGCCCATAAACAGTAGTGTTGGTTGTTTGATCCCTGGCTTCTCCTGTCTATTTGTTTAATGGGTTATATTACACTTCGCCTAAAATATTCAAATATCTTTAGTATTCGCAATAAGGCACTGATGGAGCATCTTTCTCCCCTCCAGGCCTGTGTCGTCCGTGCTTTCAGCCACCACTGTGGTCCACAACACTTCTGCTTTTGCTGGGGACCAGTCTCAACCCATCGTCATCTCTGACACACCCAGTCCTGCTGTCAGCATCATCACCATCCACAGCGACTCAGAAGATGAGTATGACAGGAAGTTTTCTGCTGCCTGGTGAGCATATTTCCTGTTTGTAGAATTAGCATTTTCACACTGAGTAAATTGATTAGCTGAAATTGTTATTTACTCATCTTATTCTCTCCTGCAGCTCTGGAACAAGCCAGAGGGCCAACGTGATCAGCTGTGTTACGGTACACGACTCCCATGACTCCGACTCCTCCACCAGCAGCCCCCTGAGCCCCAAGACCACCTCACAGCCCACCAAATCTCTGGCCATCGTCATGCCCTCTCTGAAGAGCCAGCCAGGGGAGAGCACAACCCACAAAGCTCCAGCAGCTCCAGGTCCTCGAGCCACACTCAGTCTTATCCAGTCATGATCATCATTATTCTCTAGTCTATACTGATTTTAATTTAAATGCGTAGATGTCGTTGCAGCTCTTAGGTGTATTTTACTTTGAGCTGCTGCAATCTTTGTTCTTCTTAGTGCTCACTGTATTCTGTCTGGTTTTGCACTGGTAGATCAAGCTACAAGTGGCCCTGCAAAGTCCAAGAAGGGCTCGGCTCAGCAGTCCAGTCGGCCAGGAGATTCCAACACTGATCGCCATCAACGGGCTGCATCCAGCAGATCTCAGCCTCTTAACCTGAGTCAGGTAGCTGTTGTCGGAGTCTGGTTCTGAGTCCTTACTCACTCTTGTGTGATGTATTTCCAGTAACTGCCACAGCACCCAAGTGCCCACCAAGCCTGCAAGTGTGTTGAGGTTAATCTGAGGTTAACCACTTTGTGGGTCACTGGAAACACGCCACAAGTAATCACTTGACTACTCACAAATACCGCATGTGTGGTTATTGTGATGGGCCCTGTGTTTGTAGGGGCTAATGTTCTCTGTTGTTTCAGGTACAGCAGTCTGTGCTGTCATCATCCCAGGACCAAACAGGAAGCAGTAGTTCTCTGAGGCGGCAGCCCACATTTCCCCCTCCCGTCTCCTCCCACTTATCCTACAACACCCTCTTCAGCTCAACCCCGAACCTGTACGCCTACCCGGCATCTGCCGCCCTGGCCTCTGTGTCCCAAGCTGTGGACCAAATGCAAGGTGGCTCATCCCGACATAGCAGGGCCAGCGGAGCTTACTCTTCCCTGGCGCTGCTCCAGAAGAACGGTAGCCTGGCCCTGGGAGGGTCTGCTCCAGGACAGTACGGCAACCACCCCCAACAACAACCACAGCCGCAGCAGCAGCAGCAGCTGGGAGGGCAGCCTTTCCACCACACCAGTGCTACTTACCAGCGAAAACTCAACCAGTATCCCTACCTGTAAAGACTTGATGGCTGACTGAGACAGACGCTCTGCATGAAGACCAAATGGAGACCGAGACCAGAGACGAGCACAAGCTCATCACAGGTGGCTGTGATTACACTGTTTCTCCACTTTTAACTTTCCTTTACTGTCTAGTCTTTTTTAGAATGTATTTATATTTTTAATCATGTCTGGGTTTTAAAAAAATATAGTCCCAACTTTGGAGATTCTTTGTGTTGCACACAGCATGTTAACAGCGACAAACAGTGCAGTCTGTAAGTATCTGAACAGTGGTACGTTTCTTGTGGTGACTCTGTACTCCAGTACATTAGATTTTGAGATGACACACTAATGTATGGAGATTAAAGTGCAGACTCAGCTTTTATTTAAGGGCGTTTGCATCCACGTCAGATGAAACGAGTAGGATTTGCAGCTCTTTTTATACAGTCCTCAAATTTAGGGGACCAAACATAAAGCTGAAAAATTCCACTTACACACTGCAGTGTTAAGTTGATTGAGATGAGTGTTGAGGAGAAAATGGAACTTGCTGCTTAATATTATTGTTATTGTCAATCAAATCATTGTTTAAAAGTTGCATTTACATATACACAATCACCTTACTTATTTTGGCCAGTGTCTTTTATTTTAAACTTTAATATGTCAACATGTTGTGACAAGTTAGATAAATATGTTCTATGTTTCATTTATGAATGTACTGTGAGTGTGTTTTATCTGTATTAAGAAAAAACGTATTACTTACTGAGAAAGTAAGCTATGTACTGTACTGTATAATGATGTGTCACTGTGTTCTTCAAATGTTTTCCGTTCCAATTTAGTACTGGCCATGGACTTGGCATTATATTTATACACTTAGTATGTTGAATGATGGAGTACATTTCAGGGTAGAGTAGGGTGTAATATTTAGAAGGGATTGTGATGTTTTTTTTTTTACAGTTTTAAAGTTATTTTTAAGGTTGCATGTGTCTGACATGGAGTAGCATTCAGGACAGGTTCGTAAACTGCTGCTTCAGCTGATTTTGTGTTGCTCGCAGGACTTTTAATGTTACCATTGATTTGTTCGACAAACACATTAATGATATTGGGAAAATGTAAAAGCACTTGTCTTGTGAAGTGATGTTTGTGAAGTAAAGCGTGCACATAAAATCTGATTGGGTATCACACTATCATGTAAAAGTTAAAGCCATTTAGATTGCAATTGTACAATTCACAGTAATGTGTTTAGAATTGTGAATGATCAAATCTGACGAATGTGATTTATAAAAATATTAATTGATGTTCTTTATATAACCGCTTATAAACAAACCATAGGTTTGGTGAAATGATGGTCGTTCTTACAATCCTGCTGTGTTGTGAAGTGCTACATTACATAGAACACACATTGAACCTTAACCCGTATATACGCAATAAAATCTCAAAATTTGACGTGTTGAATTTATTTCACCGTGGCAGTGATGTCTGTCACTGCACCACTGCAGCTGCAGGACACGAGCGCTTCTGTGTGTATGAGTATGGAACGCCGTCCGGATCACAATTACGTGACCTCTAGCGCGTTGACAACATGTTCACGTGTTGAATACGTGTTGTTTACGTGTTGAATACGTGTTAAATACGTGTTGTTTATGTGTGGTTTGCGCGTTAATTTTTCGCGCGTAAATGACGCGTATTCAACACGTATTTAACACGTATTCAACACGTATTTAACGTGTAAACAACGTGTGATCTGAGACGTTAATTTCACATGATTCTGAGCCATTTGGCCACTTGTCCAGTTCCAACAGGTGACTGTGATCAGTTCCCATTGGCTGCTCAGCACCAGGGTTAAACCATTTGACCAAGG
>JAVQJL010047352.1:0-12936 GCA_036024295.1 Nannoperca obscura
AGCTCAGATATATCATTTTGTGTTTCTGTGTTTCACAGTTTATATATATATATATATATATATATATATATATATATATATATATATATATATATATGATGAATCTTTTGAAAATATGCGTCACATACAATATCCCTCTTCAGACTTTTGCTCAGTCTCTATTCAAAAGCTGCAAAAATGTAAAAGCTTTGTGGGCTTTTTTCGATATTTCACATTAATTTTTGATGTTATATTTTCTAACCCAACAGCAGGAGTCAGGGCCACGTCCCATTGTTTAGCTTTAAAGTGGCATACTCCACAATTTAGTGCCTTCAACAGGGGCCGACCTGAAGAATTCATTATTAATTCACAAGGCTGCAAAGTAAAAGGTGCCATATTTTGACGAATGCATTGAGTGATATCTACATTTAACTGCTAAAATACATCTGGGATGAGCTCCAGAAAACAGTGTGCATCAGAAAATCATGAGACGACAAAATGCAGACTGTAGAACAGAAGTGAGGAGGATGGATCCGGGTGGACAACTGCTTTACTCTTGTTCTGCTCAGAAAACTTCAGAAAAGTGATTCTGTGTCTGAGATGCGTTCAAGGCAACAAGGTGTTACACAACCTAGACTCGCCAACATCTCACATTCTCAACACCGAGTCTAGTTCACCCTGTCTCTTTCTACCCACAGGCAGCCTTCATGTACTGCAAGTAAGCTTTGTTGTTGTCTTTTAACTTTTATTCCTTTATTTTCAGTCAGTCAGCAAATATGTATATATATAATATGTACAGTAATTGTTCTCCCTGAGTAAGGACATTGGCGCAAAAGAGGTTTAAGCATTGAGGCTAAAACTAAGATAAAGTTTGTTCAAATTAAATAAAGTTTTTCAGGTGTCTTGGTTACATATATCTGTCATTTAAACAGCATTTAAATGCCTTTAGCACTGACCAATATAAAGCAGCTGCTAATTCAAATGTCGTTCTGATGAATCTGCTTCACAAAAAATGTGTTGGTGTACAAAGTCAAGCAAAAGATGCAAGGAGGATGAAAATGTGCATTGCTCCAGGCAACCTGACTGAAAACCTTTATATCGCGCTGCAGTATGAATGTACATAGACAGCATACACGTTGGTCCTTGCATCATTTGCACTCGTTGTTCCACTAGACTCGTCTCGATAGCCTCAAAGAGCCCACTACTACTTTCCTATACAACTAAATTGCTTTACCAATTACATTGTGGTGATGTAAAACTAATTGCTGCCTGGATCAGTTTCTGAGTAGATGAAGTGCTACATCCACACACCGGAGTTGGTGAGAAGTGGTCCAGGTGGACAGCAGGCGTACGAAGTGCAGGACTTTGACACAAGAGTCCAGGGTTCCCGTCCCAACTCCCGCCTGTGGTTAGGTTTAGGCAACAAAAGCACTTTGGTGAAGGTTAGGGAAGGATCGTGGTTCTGGTTAAATGTTAAACACATTGTCCCTCGAGCCACTGTGGCCTTTTTCTGTATTAAACCGACACCATGATCTTCCTCTAACCTTAGCCAAGATGGCTGCCAGTGCCTAAACCTAGCTGTAAAAAAGTTGAATAATGCTGTAGTCCACACCAGCGGATATTTAGTTTTTACTGATTAGCTGTATATAACTCTACTTTCTAGGTTTGACTGGCCACATCCATTCAACACCACAAGCACATAAAGCATCTTTAACAATCAAAAGCCAGTTTCAGGCTTTGTGTTTATGACATTCTTCCTATTAAAGTATAAATAAAGGGGGTCAACAGACAGACACTGACTCATTGGTATGAAATAATGTGCCAATTGATTAATGATACCAAGTGAAGTATTTTTATTCAGAATATTTGCCAACAAAGCTGGAAGAGGAAACATATTGACTCAACAGGAGACCTGAATCTTCTCTGCCAGACTGCAGAGATGCTATAAGAAAAGTCTTGCTTGGAAGACTAAACTGTTTCATAATTCCTTTCATAAACTCAACACTAAGCTAAAAGAGCTTTTCGTGCTTCATTGATCTTGTCGACAACAACAACAACAACAACAAGATGCTATCTGGAGTTCTGAGGTAAGGGTAATGTAGCGAGGACACCCACCTGGTGGAGGACAGCTGCAGAAGTAATGGCGTAAAATATGAGTTTTTAGAAGAACTGTGCTGTCCTAACAATGGCAGGGGTCACCGCCAGTGCACCCGTCAAACAACACTTTCAAACTAATTCTACATTACACACTCGAACACACACTATCAAATCTTGAATACAGTGTGTGAAGTCTCCCTCTCTGTTCACAACTATCTGAGTTCTGCTGTCGACTCTTAATGCTTCCACTGGCGTAATAACACTGAAATTACTTCTTCCACTGGCTGTATTCAAGACACTGATTCAAATAAACATGCTTGATACTCAAGTGTGGATGATTTCCTCTGCAGAAAGTAGTACCAGGGAAAACTGCACAGCGAGGTCTGTGGATTCTGTTTGAGCACATTGTTTCTAGAAAGAGACTCAGTTTTTAAAAATGTCATTATCTAATGCTTTGTGCACAGAAGTAAAAGAAAAAGTTCATAAACTGTTCCAAAGACGTAAAATATCCCAGATGTAGCGAAATCCTTCACAACGAAAGGTGCCAGTTGAGGTGGTTCGAGCATCTCATCAGGATGCCTTCTGGGCGCACGACCAACTGGTAGGAGACCCTGAGGTAGACCCAGAACACGATGGAGCAATTATAGACCTCATCTGGCCTGGAAACGCCCTGGGATCCCCTGGAGGAGCTGGAAAGCGTTGCTGGGGAGAGGGACATTTGGACAACTCCTGCTAAGCCTGCTGCCACCACGACCCGGCCCCGGATAAGCGGAAGAAACCAGAGGATGGATGGATGGATGGACTCCAAATACCATAGACTTTTATAGTAGCCTATCGGTCTTCCCTCTAGCAGTTTGTATTTGTACGGTTGACCTCACACACCATTTTACAAGTGCAGGCAATATAAGACCAGTCAAATGTATTAGGATCTACTACAGCATTAGACAAGTCTTCAGCAACGTAGAACTACAAAGTGCTCATTCATCCAGCAAAGCAAAACATCAAATTAAATCTAAAGTCAATCGCAGACCAACAGATGACGCTGTATAAAGCTAGCCTGACATTCAGGCTGAACTGCCATTTTGTTTCACTTCATTACTCAGCCTGACATTATGTTCATGCCGGATGTTTTCTGTTTGGGAGGGGCTGTTATTTTGCTCTAACCAATCAGTAGTTTGTGAAGTATGCATCCTGTCAACGTCATTTACAGTAGAAAAAGCATCTGCAAGAAGCGGGATGAAAGCAGCGCTTGTGTTGTTTGCATGCTTTTTGCCCTTTTCTTTATAATGTAATATTAGTTTTGTGGTTCAGGCCCATTTTTTATTTCTATTACCTATGTGTCCTGAAACACTGGACTTATTTTGAATTGCTGATGAAAACTGAAGATGAGGGAAGTGATGTCAAAGTCTGGAACCAGGCTGATATGAACCCCAATTAAAGTCAACTCTAAAAAGGTGTACTTTCATATCCATAAATTGCTGCACCAAGCACGCTAGAGACAGATTAGATTATAGGTAAATAAACAGTGTGTAGTACAATTACAAGTCCAATGTTGGGCTTCCACAAATGTCCATTTCCCCAATGTCCACCATTGTCTTGGGGTAGGATCTGCATGGCTAGATACAGCACCACCAGGGATAAATGGGCAATTCAGTTGTGTGATTTTATAGTTGCTGTTTTGATTTCAGGAGTCCAAATCCAATGTCAGCTGGACCATGAAAAGAAAAAAGTTCAAGCTATTAATTGCAACCCATTAGATGTTCTTACAGTGTGCGGTGTAAAAGAGAGCAAACACACCCGCTCCTTTAACAAGCCTTTCTGATAAGGTTGAAGCGTCGGTGTTTATGCAGTGCAAGAAATATTATGAATAATTGGCCAGTTGAGGTGCTGAATTCCTCCAGCATTAATCGAGCCTCTGAAATCTCTGATATTAGCTTCGCATGAATCATTGTTAATTCCCATGAATCCATTACTCTTCCATGTGCAACTAAAAATAGAATCCTGATAAATCAATGGGGACACTCGAGAGTGAAGACGGGGGTTGGTGCTGCTTGCTTCCTTTTTTCTGTACAGCACAATGCCCTCGCCTCTCATCAATAATTATCCTCCCTAATTCACCCGTAGATTCCCGTGTTACAACCGATGAAATACAACAGACCTCGACAGCTACAGCACCGTCCCTCCTAAATGAATGTGCATTCCTCACATTTGGGCTTTGTCAAGGCTCTTTGATAGTGCACAAAACACTGCTTTTTTTTTATTGGCAGTATCCTTGACGTGAATATTTCTGCTACGACAGCGACCTATTCCTTGCTTATGCCAACAATGATAGGAGGTTTTTGCCAATTTTCCCCTCTACGCTGAAAGGAAACTTAATCCATTTGAAATGGCGTGGCGATCTTCTCCAGCGATTGCATTGGTCACAGCTCAGCAAGCGTGCTGCCTTGTGTGGAGACAGTGACCCCCCCCCAGAACTGCCCTCCTCTCTGCTGCACTGAAAGCCTTCACAGACGATGAGCATTGCATGGCCTCACTCATGCACCGGGTGCAAGGGCAGACAGGTTCATCTGCACACAATCACAACGGACGGCCGCATCCCATTCCAATAGCATTTCCGCTTACGGGGGAGTGGGGGGGGGATCCGGTTGTGCATATAACTGTGGCTGAGGCAAATTTAGGTGAAATGAAAGGGGAGATGAAAAAGGCTCACCTTTTACACTAATCTGGGCAAACAACACAGCGCCAGCTCCCTGTGAACATCCTCGCCGAAAAATGGTTTCTAGATGGCAGAGCCGCCCTGCCTGTCTCTGACAGAAGACAGTGAATTAATTAAGATAATAAATTGCACATGTCATATTTGTAATCTTTTCAATCTTTACTTAATGAGGCGGAACACGTGCAAGGGTGTGTTTCTGAGTAAAAGTTGTCCCGGGTAAAGATGATACACCTTAAAAAACAGAAATGCTCAACATTAAAAGATAAGGGAAACTCGATGCTGACTGATATTTAATATATGTCATGTATACATTCATGTCTTGTGTGGATTCACAGACAGATATGAATGCAAATGAGGCTGAGAAGGAACGAGATCAAGAGGCAGAGAGAGAGACTCAGAAGTCTGCATATCTGATAGCAAAGCTGATTAGAATTTTGTCATGCCACAGTTTACAAATTAAAATGAATTAGATCTTCCATGCCCTGACCTCCATTAAAAACACTTCATTGTTGATGGGCCATGATAGCATCTGCTATTGATTGGAGGAGCATCAGCATGGCCAATCCTGTCTCTTCACGAGGAGGTCATCCAAAGCAATTTGGGCATATTGAGAGATTGATCAGGGCTACGGAGCCGCCTCTTGGGCTCACTCAAGGCCAAGAAAGTCTGAGGTGTGACGCAACCACTCCCTGCTGCTCGTTGGGTGGGTGCTGCTGGTGGTGGTGGTGGGGGGGGCTCTCAAATCTAAATGCTAATGGTTTCTTTAAGAGCCTGGCTGCCCTTTAACCACTACAGTCAGACATGAAGGATGGCTCTCAGTGTGTCGACAGCTCTGTCTTGTTTTGACCCCTCCCCAGTCTCCTCCAACACCACCAACACCAACACCCCATTGTTTGGATTCAACACTGAATACGAGAGAAGCCACTGTGTACCTGCGACAGTAATACTCTAGGTTCTGTTTGGTGCGTTAGAAACCCACCTGGTGGCAGACTGACGGTTAACCCCACCTCAGCCAGAGTGAACCCGAACAGAATAATACAGTTTAAAGTCTTTTTGTACTAAAAACTCATTTTAAATACTTTATGTTGTATTTTTGTTACAATGAGAATGCATTCTCGTCAGACCCATGAAATGCCAAAAAGCTTTTGTAAATATTGAGCAGAGCTGAAGTGTCTTAAAAAAAAGATTAAACCCTTTCCCTGTTTTCTCAAGATTTTTCTAATGTTTACGTTTCTTGCCTAGAATTCATTCACAAGGTCCATTCGATATATCCAGAGGAGTTTGTTGGGTGTAGTGCTGTGAAAGGTCTTTATTGGATTCAACAGTAAAAAATAGACTTTTCACTGACTGGATGACTTCCATAAGTGACACAGCTTTGCTCTCACAAGAAGTAAAATGCACCTTACATCCTACAGTCCTGTGTAGATGTGTTAAAGGGACGTTGCATGAGACGTAATGAATGTAATTTACAAATTCATTACCAGAAGTGTCTCAAACAGTTTCGACGGCTTATAAACCACCTCCTGAAAACGGTTTGCTGACTGTAGGAAACTGAACCGCTGGACTTTTATTTGATCAAACACTTCATTAAGAGTTAATCATGTTCAGATCTTTGAAGGATTCAAACGATGATTAAATATAATCGTCAAGCACAAATAAAAAATGTCAGTCGGGGCCTGAAAGAACATGAATCCAAAGGATAGAGTTGTACCTGCACCTGTGCAACCTTGGCCTTTGAAGCATAGCAAAGGTTAAATGCCTTTTATTCAGCACTATTGAGGACATGCATGAGCAACAAAAGGATTTGTTCAGGTACAATAAATATGTGGATTCAGCCTTTTTTTTTTGCAATTTAGTACAATTTGAAAATATATATACTGTGATAAAATATGTCATTTAAAAAGAAAAGACATTTTAAGAGAAGAGGTGAGGAGAAAATCCCTTTACCGAGAGACATGAGCTTCATCTGGAGGTCATCTGCAGCTCTTTGCTCTATTTCATGTATCATCATATACTGATTTTCTCATTGGGTTGTAGCGACAATTTTATTCTCTATTCACTTAGGCAGGTTTTATACCCAGCATGCAGCAGATGACTGAACTGCTGCATGCTGGACGTGATGTATTTGGTTTTACTACTGCTACGTTCACAGACACCTTGTAGGAGGGTGCTGTTATTACTCCACTATTTAAGGGCAAATATGTGATAATACTAGGAGTTATAGGAGCATATACAGCCAGAAAGGCTTTTTCTATCTGACCAACAAACCTTCAGTTTACACAACATTAACAATTTGCAGAGATCATCTCGTATTTGTGATCTCACTTTTTCTTTTAACCTCTATCTTAACCTGCATTATACTCGAGCAGTACCTGCTGGAAGTACGTCAAAGGTGCACCGTGCTACTGTATGTATATTGTGCCTGAATTCACAACATTGTGGGCTTCACCATGGCAACAGAGATCAGAAGGCAAAGGTCACGAAAAGCGTTGGTAGAGGTGTCGGTCAGCGGGGGCAGGCGGAGGCGGAAAAACCTCCACATAGCCCTTTTTCCATACACTGAGCACGCTCATCATCTCCTGTCCTCCAGAAGCTCCCTGCAAGGTTAGTCAGAGTCAATAAGCCTTCTGCAAAGGTTAAGGAGACCTATAAGAAAGGCATTATGCAAACAGTGGTCTCTCTAGATCCAGCACAACCACAAATAAAGTGCCATAACGTCTTTGTACAGCCATGTTGTTGAGCCATCTATACACTACGACACTGAGTACTGTGTGAATACAAACACTGAAAGACAGCATATCAGATGGCATGAACTGGCACAAATACAATTATTATTTGTTAATCCCCCATCAAGGAGAATTTGATTTATGCAGTGAGCTGATGGATTCCTTTATCATCATGACTCATCGCTTACTTTAGCTGGAAATGACTGACTTCAAAACCCACTTTGTAGACTTTCATTTACCGAGCACATCCTAACTTCTCTCTCCTAAAGAACCTTGGCTTGCCGGGTTATTTGCACAAACAGAGGGGAGGACAAACAGGAGAGCGTCCTCCAGCTGAGATTTACTGTCCTGTAAATGCCAGTGGATTAATTAACACATTTTAAAACCATAAATCATATTTATTGCAAAGATGATGATGATTATAAACACTGCTCAGGTAAACCTCAAAACCAACAGGAGTCAGGGCAACCTTTCATCTCCTGAACCCGACCACGTGGTTCGATGCTAGTTCCTGTCAGACGCCAGCTTTAATTTGCTTACTCCTCTCAGTTACGAGGAATGTGGATTAATCATTTTCTCTTCATTACAGGCTGTAGTTCCTTCAAGGGAACAGAAGAGGGTTAAAGGAAGTGTCACGGACGAAAAGCTCTGTCCATGTTTCTTGTATAGAATTCAAATCCTGGGTCCATTTATAGCCTCCATGTCTATGAAGTAAGCACTTCATTGAAAAACTTTCAGAAGAAAAGATCTGGGAAAAGTCAGAAACATAGTTTTGTGTCGCATACTCTTCTTTACCATCCTTCTAATCATGTTTCAGTACTTCAGATTTATTTGCTGATCCCTCCGGTGCTCCCGACCTTCAGCCTGGAGACTACTGTCCCCTTTAACTGTGTAGAAAAACAACTTGCAACTGTGAATTTGCTGGAAATGGACAACGTATGTCTACGATTGGCCTCTAACGACTTCAAATGTCAGCTGCACGAAGCAAAGCTCAGTAAATCTATAACAACGACGTGGAATACAAAGATCTCCCAGGTTTTGCACAGATTACACGTGTACTTCAGCTGCCGAGACACTGGAGGTAATCCAGGGAAACTTTGTGAGTGGAAAAGCTTTTTTGGTCTCCATATCTCTGTGATGGAATTATGTGTACCGAAATTAGAGTGCAAATTTGAATCAAACCTCTAAGCGAGATCTGTGGGTTCTTGGCAGTGAGGGGGGAACACAACAGGATTCTCGCACATATGCCATGCACATCCGCGAGAAGCTCAGCAGGCTGCCAACACCAAAGTGTTCATCACTCTCCACCCACTCCTTTTCATAAAACAGAACAGAAGAGACAAAAATCCCCACACTATCGGAGCACGACCAATCAGTGTTGAGGATCAAACAGCAGACGTTCAAGGAGAATGAAATGCCCCCATTGATTGGCCGCACCGCTTCGGCCCCCTCTGCACAGTCCTCCAATCGATACCCGAGAGATAAGCAGCCGTCAGCCACTGATTGGCGATATATAATCGTCGTGGCTGCACGGTCGACTGATGACTTCTTGTCGTCTTGGTCAAGTCTCTCTAGAGCGACTCGGACCATCACGCCAAGGGCAACCGAGCAACCATCCAACCAACCAACCAACACCTCCACCAAGATCATTGTCATCAAAATGGCATCAAACCACCACATATTGAACCAAACCGCCCTTTATTCATGTTAGTTATCTCCTCCTCTTTTGATTGGCTGACACACAAACCTGTGCACTGGCTAATCAGTCGGGGTCGAATCTTTGCAAGGTGAGAGTAAAGCGTAACGCGGCAACAAGGATAAATTACCTGAAAGGGAACCGCTGTTATCGCCCTGTTTGTTTTTCAAAAGACAATGAAATAAATAAATGAAAAGAAGAAGAAAAAAAAGGTTCAGAGAAAATGAAATGATGGCGTGGCGGTGTTTTGTGAAATTGTGCTGTCAAACGTTTCTCCTTTCTAATTTCCTGGAGCGCAGATGATGGAGCACGTGTGCTGACAGCTGAATCTGATAAAAAAAAAAAAAAGGAAGGCTTCTCCTCTCTTTCCACCTCACGAGCATTTTTAGGCGACATTTATAAGTATAATAATAAAACAATTAATCTGTGGCAAATGACAATTGACAGATACCACGACCTTGTGTGCATTTTTTTTACTATGGTCATTTATTAAAGTGTCAAAGCTGACAGAAACAGACATAAATACAAAACACTGTGAATGAGAAAGTCTAATGTAGTTTTACCAGCACAACGTTATTTCAATGGTGCTTACGTACACTTTATGGAAACAGGTAGAAGCTCCTACAGATATTCAAAAATCTATTACATTTCCTCTGATGTATTGACTTTTAATAATTGTGGAAGCTGCTACTCTGTTTAGAAATGTACAAAGGTCTCCGAGCGAGCACTCCTGTGTGTGTGTGTGTGTGTGTCTGTACGTTTGATGGGACCGTCCCAGCACAACTGTCACTTCGCTCCCCTGTTACAGGTGCTCCACACAGGGGAGCTGGCAGCTCTGACGGACGCCTCCTCCTAGGGATTTATGGGAAATGACAGCTCCCGCTAAATAAAGCCGGAGTGGCTGGGGAAGGGAAGACAACGGAAGTTCCCAAACCACGAGTGCACAGGGCTGACACCAGCTGAAATTTATTTCCTCCGCTCTGCCTGGCAATTTAGTTGGAAATGTGCTGTTCATATTTCTGGGCCTGGAGAGAGAGGTGGGGGGGCGGGGGGGAGCGAGACAGAGCGCCCCGCCCTTAATCTACTTCCTCTGTTTGGGGTAATGGTCTACAAGGTTTTTCTGCCAGGGAAAATCACATTTCTTACATGGCTGCCTCTTGATGATTTATTTCACATTTCACTTACTTACCTTTTTAAAAGTTAATCTACATCAATAACGTTAAAGGAAATTTTCACAGCTACAAATGAACAGTTCCCCCTTATTCAAACTCGAAAGGTGTGGAGCGTCTGGCTGCTTGAAAAGTCCATTTCAAACTCCATCATTTAACCGTTCGACAGTATATGTGAATGCACACGGGCCGAGCCAGCGTTCTGATTTTCTACGTATTTAAATATGGACCATCTTTAATTGAGCAGAAACGGCTGTGGAGAACAGTGCTGAACTAATACTGAGGCTGAAATATCATTATGCTGATGGAAACCGGGCTCTCTGACTTTTATTGGCAGCTCCCAAGCTAAATGTGTGGTTCAATTCAGAGGCGGCCATTGCTGCAGAGGCAAAGTAATCGACTTTGGGACAAAATGGTGTGGAAAATGACGTGTAGGCCATTGCCTAAAGCCAACCTGGTGCGGGCAGAAATCTATCAGTCAGGTGCACACAAACATTGGCATTTTCACAAATGTGATTTAGTCGACGATACTGGGGAGCTGATGTGCTGGACCAGTGCTCCTGGTGAAAGAAATCTACTATTTCAAGCCATGCAATCTGCTGCTCCTGCTGCTGAACATGTCTGTTCATTTGGTGCAGTTTGAACTCTGTCATGTTCAAATAAAGCAGTGTTTTACATATGAAACCCTGCAGCGTATCAGAGCATATGTGGGTCAAAATAACGTGAACCCTGCGAGCATTTGAGTTTAAATTTGAAATCTCCAACCTCATTCAAGTGGTTTCCTCCTCAGCCTGTAGAAAATCATTCCTTTGTTTTGAGCTGAACGCGAGATTCACTGCTGTTCCACACTACTGTGTAGAGTATTTTTGGCTCAGTGCTGCCAAAGTTTGGACACAGCAATTTATAATTCTCTCACAAGGAAAGCAGCTTGCTTCTTTTTCCAAACAGACTCCATGGGACGCAGACTGGTCCATGCTGTCATGTGGTCTGCTCGCAGAATCACATTCATTCTGAGCAGCTCAAGCTTTAACGAGCGCCAAAGCCCCCCCAAAAAACCCATCCTCGACCAGTAAACAACACATTAACCATCACAATAAGACACAATTAAACAGCGTTTATGTGAACGGCCTTTTAGCTGTGAGAGAGTCTCAACTCTTACATCAGCTTCTAAACCTCCGATTCAGAGCGTGTCTCTCCGAGCAGTGAGCCTGGAGGAGCAACAGTCACACCCACACACTTGTGCACACACACAAATACACTTGCAGAGCCACAGAGCAGATCAAGTGTGCCTGGAGAGCTCTATAGAGAGGCCAGTTTTCCTCATTAGACGGCGTGTGCTCCACTCTCCAAAAAACCCCTCACTCTAATCACTGTCACCAGACCTCGGCTGAAAAACAGATAATTAATGTTGGGCCCTGCCTCAACCGGCTTCCATGCTAAACAGCTCCGTGTACATATGTGTGTGCATGTGTGTGGGTGTCTGCATGTTTGTCTATTTGGAGTCTGTCGATGTAGGAGGCCCCCCCCCGGGGGACCGCGGATGCTCAAGCCATCCACAACAACGATTTCTCTCCAGGCTCGCATAAGGCTGCAGAAGAACAATCGCGCGCCACATAATGCACAAAATTTACAGAAGAAATATCCCAGCGTACCACAAAAGCCGTCTGCGGTGGCTCCTTCTTCCTGGCGTCTCCATCTTGAGACGCTGGTTTTGTAACGCCTCACCCTTTTTGCTCCAGGAGTGCCCTTCGAGTTCCCCTTCACCCATTTGTTAAATGGAATGGACTTTTTAATCGTGTGCTTTGCAGAGCAGATTTATTTATGTTCTTCTTTCCCTTCCTAAAGGCGGTTATTAATACCATAAATATTTGATGATACTTTGCGTGACCCGGCAGAGAATGACACAGAGGGGTAATGAAGGTTAACGCTGGGGGTACAGGCTGATTAAATAGCGACTGAGTGGCCAAAGCCCACCCAGGGCTGCCATAAACTTTTTAATAAGAGGGTCTAAATAAACAGGTACGGGACAACTTTAACAAGGTAATTTACACAAACACATTGTTCTACCTGCCCCTGGTGATGTCCAGCCTTGTAAATAGTTTGGGTTTATGTGCCCAGGTTTGGGGATATCCGTCTTATATCCCCCTACAACCAATTAGTAGACAGACATTACAGCTGAATCACTGAATCGACTGATTAATCAAGCAACTATTTTCTAAAGAAAGAATCAGGAATTCACAGGTTCCAGCTTCTCAAATGTGAATATTTCCTGGTTTTCGTGGCCTTCTGTGGCAGTAAACTAAATATCTAACTATATAAGATGCAACCATGGGCTCTAGCAACTTGTGATGCAACTTTTTATATATATATATATATTGTACAATATTATAGTAGAACTGTATTTTAGTTTGAATGTCTTGTATTTGATAATGTCCAAAGATCCTCTGTTGTTAGATGTGATGCTCTTTTGGATTCTGCCATTGGCAGCGATGTTCTTACTCACAGCACTTGTGATTCGTCTCTTACAAGTTTGATGAGACGTCTTGTTGTTTC
>JAVQJL010047368.1:0-22936 GCA_036024295.1 Nannoperca obscura
TTCTATTCATTTCACAACGTATGGTGGTGAATAAGTGTGACTTTTCATGGAAAACACAAAATTGTTTGGGTGACCCCAAACTTTTGAACGGTAGTGTGTGTGTATATATATATATATATATATAGAGAAAAATGTTTTTGATGAGTTGCCACATTATTATATTAAAGCTGAAATCAATATACAAGTGGTGTTGAAATGATAGATTAATACTAATTTGAAGCACCACAGTTTTATCACATATATATATATATAAAATATAATTTCTTTTATATATATATATATATATATGGAGGAGACACCATCCTACTGTTAGACCTGATGGTGCTGCACTGGAATTATTTGTTCCATATGCATCTTTCCATTTTCCCTGTTACTCCTTCTCTGTCAAAAAACATTTCACCTTGTTCATGTCGAAGCATTGGCTCAGTTAGGCACTTTTTGTTTTGAATGCTTGTTTTTTTTTTTTTACACTAACAGACACAAATATGATGTGAGACAAACAAACGTTATGTAGAATAGCAGCATTTAAAAAATACTACGGTCCGTTTTTAACAAAAAAAAGTCAATTTATAAAAAAAATGATTTTACATTTTACTTTTTCAGTTCTATTTTATGTAAATCTTTTCAAAATAGTAAGATTTAAATACTTTCAAAGCCTTCTCCACACTGAAAGATATATAGTTTTGGTGGGGAAACAATGAATCCTTTAGTCATTACATTTTACATTTTATTACATTATTTATTATTTGTTTTTTGTAGTTAACTTGTAATATATTCTGTCTAAAATTCATGGAATCAGCCTATAAAATACCCACCAAGGATGCTGTCATTCTTGAACCACTCATTCCTTAAACATCCAAAAAGGATAACTCAATTATTTGGTTATTAATTAATTAATTATCATGCAAAAGGTTTAAGATCTGAACGTAGTTGCTATATACAGAGAGTAAACTTGAGTTTAAAAGAAAGACGGTCCTCTAGTTCCAGTCATATGATCTCTCCTTGAGTAGAACTCTGATCTTACATAGACCACAATTGTGCAACGTTAAATCTCAGGATAGGATAAATCATGAAGATGTTGGGAGGACATATAGATGGTCAGACTGAAACAAAAATGGACTCCTAGCAATAACAAATAATGAACAGAAGATGGCGCAGGCTCCCCACATAATCTGGCATTATACTCTTCACTTAGTGTGTTGAAAAACCACCTCAAAGTCAAATCCTGTAACTGCTGATGATCATCTGATGTGTGTTCAACATGGTGTTGTTGAAATTTTAAACTGGTTTCTCTGGGTATTTTCTGTAGTTTTCAGTGGGTACAAAGGGTATGAGTCAGCAACCATGATGTGATTTGCACAGTAGTGTTAACTGCTGAAAAACATAAAGCATCAAGTGAAATACAGAAGTGGAAGTGGAAATAGCAGAGCAGTAGCTTCGCCAGAGTTTTGGGTAATATACCAGATTGACTGTAATGACCAGGTTGCTGTACCACATAAATACTACCAAGCCAAAAACAAAATCCAGTACACGTGTACTAACAGTAGTAGTAGTGCTGATTTAATAGTTGTGTCTTAAAATCAACGCCACCAGTGGGTATATGTGTCAAATCAAAACGTTGTTCTTGAAAATTTGTTTAAAGTAGATTAAAAATGTTAGTATGCTCTAATGACTGGTATCTTTACATCTGTAATTGTATTTCAGTTTTATTCCATTAAGGCTGTATACTGAAAGAATCAAAAACACATTTATATTGAAAGTTCAGATCTCTCACACTTTGGTAATATGGTAACATATGAGAGAATCAATATTATCAAACCTTCAGAGTTTCAGACCTTTTCAATGAACTTTCACACTCAATTTTCACACCTCCTTTATGATCCCTGTGTCTGGCTCGCTTTCTGATGACGGGTATGTCTATAACTAGTGAGGTGGGTGTGTATGGCTATCTAGCTCCTCTCTCTGATGTGGGCTGCTGAGTAATGACCATACATCCTTCAGTGCTCCTCTCCTGCAGCACATCTGACTGGATTAAATATGTGCGGAGGATTTATTGGCTGAAAAACCCACAAAAGCCCCACAAAAACTTCGGCCCCAGACCACTTGTAGTGCAGCCCAGGCAAGCACAGGAATTCATCTGCAGCTCCTATGGCTCCCCGTTTCTCTATTTTTTCTCTCACTTTCAAGCTATGTATCCACACATGTTTTCTTCCATGACTTTTTATTATGATTATTATTTTATGATTTTGGGTCACCAGAAACACAAAGGTGAAATCAGGATCTTGAGTGTGTTTTTTGGACTGGTGGGTGGAGGTGGGCGAGTGAGCAGCTTTTTCCACTCACATCCTCTCTTCATTTAGTTGGGCAACATTAATAATTCATGACCCACATGTGTTACAGACAGATTACAAGCATCTCAACTTAACTACCATCATTATCATTATTACAGCCGGAGAATTTTATTCACCATCTTGCAATTTGCGATTCATGCGACTGAGGTTTGATTTTGGAGTGTGGTTCGAGGGTGGATTTGTTTACAGCTCAGTCCTTTGGGACAAACTATAATGATTAGTATCTCCAGTCCTTCGCATTTCAAAACCAAATGTGCCGTTTTCTCACTGCAGTGAATTTATCAGACAATACCAATGATAGCTTTGGTGATATAAGTAATTTTAAAGATGCCACATGACTTATTGATTCCTATGTCACAGAAAGTTGCTGTTAAACGCTATGCATTCATGATCACCAGTTTTTTCAAAGGTATAGGCTGCAAGCCTTATGCTCTATAAAGCTGGGGACCCCATTTTTAAAAATCTGTTTTGTGTGTAAATTTAAAAGATGTAACTCACAAGGTGTCACAGCAGCTGCAGAGAAGCAGGGCGATCCCGCTTGTAATGACCACAGACATCCATCAAGCTACACATCCATCCACATGCTGTCTGGCAATGGCTTGATGCTAGATGGCCTCTGAGTATTGTGGATGTTCTCTTTGACATTTATTCTTTCTCATTGTTTGAGTCTCTCACAACAGGTCTCAGTCCAACCCTAACATAATTGTTTGTATCTCAAACCTAAAACAAAACACAGTATCACAACTGTGAGTGTATTTCATAATGAGCTCACATTGACTAGAAAATGAACAGATACTCATCCCTGAATAAAAAGATCTAGACCTGTATGTACAAAAATGTTTGCTTCTCATAATCAGGACTACAGTATGATTTGATTGAAGTATCTTCCATAACATCTTGAGCTCCAAGAAACACATGGCTGTCAGTAGATTATTGTCCACAGCTGGTTTGTCAGATGTTATGATGAATGTTAACAAAGGGATAAAAGAAATATATATGTGTGTAACTAATATTAAGTTTATTTCTTGTTTTATATATATATATATATATATATATTTTTTTTTTTAACTTTCAAAGTGGGGACAGTGATTACTTCCTTTGTTTCCATACTTGTAACTTGTATCCACAATAACAAAACAAAGTTGGTAGCTTGTATAACTTATACGTTTTAGGTTTCAGGCTTCTCTTCCAAGTTGCAAGTGTTCCCGGTTTCCACTTGTGTGCATGTTTAGCTTTTCTTTCATCACGAGTTCTCAGTCTGCATCAGAAAGCCACACAGAAGTCACTGAATTCAGTCAACCCATTAAAGGCATCATGATTTGATATATGTGACAGTTGGTTAAAACGTGATGATCTTGTGCTTCAATTCAGAACATCTGCTTTGCATATTACACAAGAACAGTTAGCATATTTTAAATCGTATTGCTATCAACCAAACTAAAATGTGTCATTGATATTAATAAAGTCAGAACATGAATAAAGGTTAGTCCTTGGTGAAACAAGTATTTTGGCCAAATAAATGTTACGTTTGGCCAAATCATGTGAGTGAAATCAAAGAAATTATGAGTGAAAGATTTTGAGGTTAATGGAAGACGCAACTTATCAGTAGATATGACTTATTGAATTAGATATGCAGGTAGAACCAATGTTATTCCCCACTTAATTATACAAATATCTCCTCAACCACATTCAAATTAAGAGAAAGAGCAAACAGCTTTTCAGCATTTTTCCAATGCAAATCTGTCTTTGTCAAGTGTCTGTATGGAGACTGTATTTACATATCGAAAATAAGATTCACATGTGGTAAAAAGGATGGAATGTCAATTACAGACTGAAATGTCTTTGTTTTTTTAAAACTGTTTCTTTTTGTCTTGCATGTGTGTTCCCACATAACATACAGCTCTGTGACATACATGTGACACCTCATTCAATCAAAATTGTGGCTCAAAAAACATGTCATGCCTCAAAAACCTTCTTTACTACCAGTGAATAAAAGTGACATGGTTTCTCACTCACAAACAACTCTTGCTTTCCAATATTATAATACTGAAGCATCGCCCATGCACAAAGAGAAGTTCAGGCATATTTGTTTTGCTGTTGTTAGATGGTCAGCTATCACTGTGAGGAAGGAAGTTATTGAGAATCTGGAGGAAAGGTAAACTATGACCTTTGACTTCCTGCTCTACATTGCGTGACTAGTGTTGGCTCCTGAAGCCCAAACCTTAGTACTGGGTCAGTGCAAACCTGGTCTGCTCAGTCACAGGAATCCAACACACAAACTGATTTTATCTGAAAGCATGAAACCAGAGCAGACCTGGCACTTCTGTCCTACAGAGCCTGGCCCAGAGGGCATCATGGGAACTCTTGAGAAGCTTGCTTGGGGATGAAACACCAACTGAGGTTCATAGACTTTTGACCACCTCTGAAACTAGATTTAGAATAACATCTGTCAGTCATGGACATGGTTAGGGCAGCTCTCCAGTTCCAGTTGTGTGATTAGTTGAAAATGTCATAACCTTTGCCATTATATCAATTCATGCAGGGGAGAAAAAAACTCCCCTTAACTCCCATCATTTATCAAGTGATGTTCTGATTTATTTGACCATTTTCTGAGCCTAAATTATTGCTTTGAATAAAAGAGAAGTGCTAAAATGTAATTATGCACATCATATTCAAGGATTTGTCTGTAACATTTAAGATGAAAATTCAAGAGCATGCATGTTAATGTTAATACATGTTAAAGAAGGAATAACAATAAATCATATAGAGCAACTTCTTCAACTCTTCATACAATTTACACAAGATAAGGACAAGGTGTGAGGGGTGGTTTTATTTTTGCAAGTATGTCCATTGAATTGATAGCAGATCAGATTAAAGGGGTATATTAGCACGTTTATATATGTACAGTAAGAATAACACAGAGGCTACACACAGTCAAAATAGTCAAAGTCAAAATAGGCAGATGCTGGATTTTAGTAGATCCTCACCAGAGATGACAGGAGATGAGTTGATCTTTTGTGTTCTTTTGGTAAAACTCAATCCATTTAGCTGTAAAGCAGATGGAATATGTCATGTTTACTTTGCGTTTAGATTTAAATCAATTTGGATAAAAATCTAAATCTAAACTCAGTGCCAAATAACCTCCTCTGTTGGTCTGTGTATTTCAAAGTTATGGAAGACTTTTGGACTTTCACTGTTACCTCGAGTGACATCCATTCCCACAAAAAAACAAAAACATACAGCATGCTTCATCCAAGCAAGTCAAACTGGAAACATACTTGGATGTAGCCTGATCGTGAAGATGTTATCAACCGCCAACTGTGAAAGGCCACAAAAATGTCTGACCTCCTCGAATATTAGTTAAAATTAAAACATATTACTTTGAGAAATAGAACTTTAACTTTAAGGTCAGGAAAAGTGAAAACTCGAATAAATAGAGTTTCAACACCAGCAGCTTAGATTTAATGTCTAAATGAAATAAAAGGGCGGGCAGATCAGGAGGACAGGCCAGAAAAAGCATACACTACAGGCCTGGAAACAGTGCCTGAATGAGAAATGTAATACACATTCATCATATGCCAAGACAGAGCTTAAACAAACAAGTGCAGACCTGGTCAATGACAAATGCACGACTGTTTTAAATGAGTGTGCACAGACCTCTGATATATGCATGATTGTTTCTATAAGCATTCATACAAAATCAGGACACACATGCGGTTGATGTCTGGTTTACATCTTCGACAAAAGTCTCTGTCATGACTGCCCTGTATCCCAGAATTCCCTGTGCTTTTGGTAAGAGAAAAGGAGAGAGTATCTGGACCCTGTCAACTTTTCCCTAAAGACATCAATTATACAGACTGGCTTAATTAGATCAGCTTTGATTGCTATTTCAAATGACGAGAATAACATGAAGCTGTGTGTCTGTCATTCCCACCCATCTCTCACTGGTTGCACTGCCAGTGGTGTGCTGTGTACAATTCTGTCCAGCTCCATGTCTGTCATGTCTGGAGCTGGTGAGTGAGTGGGCGTTGTGGCAGTGATGAGGGGCTGACGTGGCAGGTGCTCTGCGGATGATCTGGGGTCAGACTCTGGATTGAGCCTGAAGAGCTTTTAAGGAAAGAGCAGGTTTTTGACATTATGCACAAGGCATCTGTCACAGTATGTGGATTTCTACAGAGCAGCCAGCACCTTTATACTTCACCACAGACACACACACACTGGCACGCAAAGATTGACATCCATTTAAGAAGAGTACCAGAAGCACAACAAGTACACCACAGTGACCAGGACCAAGTTTAGTCATCTAGAGTTCCACAACAGGTCTCCATTAATGTTATGTGTGTGTGAACAGGTCATGTGCTTTTGCCATGTTGGTATAACAGTATATATACTGTTGCTTCGCTGTCTATACTTCTTTGCATGTGTGTATTTACACATGCGAATGTTCTCATAACTAGATATACAACATTTTTTTTGGGACAGTTAATTTTCATTGATGTTGTGGAAAAACACAACTCTCATTATTTAATCACGGAACTAAAATTTTGATGGGTTTGAGTCACAAGCATCAAGAAAATAAACGTATTGTTATTTATTGTGTGATGTGATGCAAGAGTAATTTAAATTATATTTTTTGTTAATTATTTTAGTAGTAGCATTCTCACTCCCTCATTTCACCAACTTTCAGAAGACAATTAAAATTGTAAATGTAAAATAACACATCACTGATTCTAAAACCATTTTTCAAAGAAATAAACAAGGATCATGGTATCATGTCTTATGTTTAAACTCAAATATTGTGCATAAAACATCAACAGAAAAGCAAAACATTATTTACAGTGAAATGTATTTGTGCAGAAAAAATCTAATATTTTCCAACTCTTTTTGGTTTTTCTTTGTAATAGATAGATAGATCAAATCATTATTTTTACTATAATACACAGTTACATAACACAGTTTTTTACTTTTAAAAAGTGTGCTGATGGTAGCTCAAGAGAGATTCTGGAGGGAGATACAGGCAGAGAAACAGAGGGAGAGGGAGACAGTATGTGACTGACATCTGAGGCGCAACAGTTCATTATGTAGTTAAAGCTGCAGATCAAGTGGTATTGGTGGTGGTGTGACTATGCATTCATTGTGAGGCAGCCTCATGTTACATCAGGTAGAGAAAAACAGGCCATAGAAAATTGAGCTTGGCTACTTTCCCATCATCAACCATTTAATTAAGTTGGTTTATTAAATCTGAGGCTAAAACACCATGTGCATATCGTTTTAAAACTGATAACAGAGCAGAACTCATAAAGGGCAGCCCCGTCCCAAACACCACCTCTGACGAAAATACTGTGTCACTTATGTACCAACATGTGTAAGCAGTAACTGTCTCAAATTTGGATTGAGTTAAAGTGTGGAGTTAAAAATTTGATTCTGAAATTTGAAGCAAGCAAGAATTTCTAAACTTGTTTTCATTGAGCAAATTACCAAAACTCATAAATCATTGTCTGTCTAGTGAGTAATGTGCTCAGGTGGAATGATGGAGGTAATTAAACTCCTAAACCCAACACACACATTAACCATTTGGGCAAGAACATGCAAAAATAGGCACAGAGCAAGCAAACCTACTCAGGTAAGAATGCGTAAATGAGTGAATAAATCAATGAATGAGCAGAGCAAACTCTTCATGCTGATGTAATGGCAGGTGTGTTATTCTTTTGGAAAGCAAATTATGGACCCTTTCACAAAATAATCTATTGATTTGTGCAGTCAGCCTGTCCCACAAGACTGGGATGTGTTGGTGGAAAACCGGCTACTTTCTGGCTTACAAATCTATTGGCTGTGTCACTAACAAGTCTGATAAGCATGCAGTGCTGCAGTAGCCTCCATATGTGCAAACTGTATGTATCCTGGTCAAACATGAAATCTGTTTGGCTTGTCTTGCCTTGACTTGTGTCAAGCAGCGGCTAATCCTTCTTGTTGCACTGTAGCTACACGGCAAAGAGGAGACTGCAGTGATGCTTGGATTTTGTGCTCAAACTGAAGCCTTTGATGTCCCTGCATCTTTAAAAAGATATTTATTGCTTATTCAGTTATTCAGATTTATTATTATTACTGTTTAGTCTCCTTATCTAAAAATGAACTATCACTGTCTTTCTGCTAGATTTCTTGGCTTGACTTTGTAAAATATAACAAAACCTCCATCTTGCCCATTCAGTATATATCAATAAACATTTTGGGGGGGTCAGGCGGTACACGCCTGTGTTCCTTGGGATAGGAACAGAGCTGTGGTTCTGGTTTTAAACACACTGTAACTGCTACAGGAGGAACAGAGAGGGCTTCAGAGAACGCAGACTCTCCTGTCAGTGAAATAAAGCCAAGCCGTACAGATCGCCAGCAGGGCTTGTTTCAGCTGTCAGTGAAGAGAGGAGACCATGAACAGCATAAATACAGCACTTCCTCCACCTCATGGTTTTCATTCTCAGCATAATTCTACTTCCACTCTGTGCATGTCCTCCCAGATCTCATAAAGACAAAAACACAGTCACATACCCACAGTCCCAATTATACAGGACAGTGTGTCCACCTATGGACAGCCTCTTTAAAATGACATGAAACACTGTGCAATTTGATTTTAGTTTGTGCATGTGTTTTTGACAAACAAAAAAAGGAAAGAAATCTCATCCATAATTACGCTTGACATAATTCTGCTACAGTGTACTTCAGGACAAAAGCATGCAGGACAAAGTAATTACAGTGACCTTACAGATGCAATCAAGGATTTAGTGTCCTCAAGCGGTTCTCTTCCCTTTGTTCCACAGGACCGTCTTAAGTGCTTGTGTTTGCTGCTTCTTCTACAAAACAAACAAAGAAAAGCAGAGCTGGAACAGTGATTAGAGAAATCAACAAATCCCCAACAGGACATGAGCACATGGGCCTCTGGGCCAGATCAGGTTCTTTGGAAAGGGTGAGTCAATGAGGTTAGAGGACGAGGAGTGGATGTGAAGGGAAGGGGGGACCAGAGGTGTGAACTCTGAGCCGACAGAGTAGCCTCTCTCAATTTGGTTTACCATATCCGTCATGGGAACATCACTTCTATTTTCTTTTCATTATGAGACCAATCTCTTCACAATCCTTCCAAACAACAGTGGAATAACAGCTTATTTGCTCTGTGTGGCCTAAGTTCGCAGGACCCTCTTTGTTGTTGTTCTCAGTGCTCGTTGAAGGTGGAAAGAATCTTTTCCCTTATTGTAAAATGTACTTTTCCTCAACAGCCCTATTGATTTTCTCTGCAATCTTACAGGTGCACTGCTAAAAAAGACTGCACTGCAAATAAACAAATAACCAAGTTAAATTTCTTAAAACAATGAAGTAAAAATTAAATAACTTGAGAGATAAATGTGATTGCAAATAGAATAAAATAGAAAATTTAAAGTAAACAAGCAGCAATAATGATATAGTGACCTTATTTTCGTGACTAATGCTAACAGATACGACATTGCAACAGGAAGCTAAAATAGACTATGCTTCAAAACTCCCAAAGAACAAAATGGGACAGACATTTTAGCCCAGTTTGAAAACATGAGCAGATGTTTCCCTGTCTTGGTTTATTTGGCCAGACAGGTGAGTGATGCATAATGCCATGGCTTGGCACGCCTTTGCATGGCTCAGCTCTGTCTCTGCCTAATTGTGCTTCCCACACGTAGCCTGGTTCAGATCAGATCTGACAGAGAGTGCGCAGCAGACATAGAGGATCACTTGCTGCATACGTGTGAAACACTTTAGGGTCTGTTTAGAGTTTCCCTGAGGACTTGTTTAAGATGTGTTTAGCTGTACAAATGGCCCGGGCTTTGAGGCTGGATGGAGTGTGTACTAGCATATCAAAAGAAGATAAATATGATGGTGGCAGGATATCAGTTACAAAATAAATAGCTCCACTGGAGGAGTCTGTGAAGTTTTCAAGGTAAATTGGATTGATTGACAAATACGATGACATGCTTTAATACTGTATCTAAATGGCATCAAACCAAATAAGCTGTCTAATAGTTTTGTAGGTCGAAATCCTCCTACAAAATTCATTCAAGATGAAGATCCCCAATAAAATGAGTTAAGTAAAAAAGACAGCCAGTCAAATCTGTAAAGATACAGTATCTCCACATATTCAAAAGCTGGCTTTCTTCAGCAAGTGTGGTCTGAGAAAGTCAATACATCAATGTAGTGTTAGAGGGGAAATGGTTAAGCATGGCTATGCACTATGATGTACTTTAGGAGCCCTGTTTGCTGAAATGTTTATGGCACATCTCAGGAAGTCCTTGAGATGGTTTCCTGCCACAATAGCATGTGTGAAAAAGAAGAACATGAACTGCTCACTTTGAAAATCACATTAACAACAGAGTGGAACTGGAAAATGTCTGTTTTATAAAATAAATCCAGGACTTATCTTATTGTGAATCAAAGGCATGTTTTGAGCATTATGTTGACAATTATTGTCTGCGGACTGTGGTGCTAGCCAGCTATTCAGCATGCTTTTTTGAAACAGCCAGACACTCTGTATACCCCTTTTTTGTCTGGGCTTAGCTTTTAATGTAGCTGCAATCAACCACAACAAGATTTTTGAGGCCCAGCATTCATCCCTCAGAAATCCCACCAAACGTGAGTAGTATTGGAATTCCGGAGCACCATGCCAACCGTGAAGCCTCCCTGCCTCTCTCAAGCACTGCACGGAGGGGCAATTTTCCTCCGGCTGAACTTCCCAAAGCTGCCTCACCTGGAAGCAATCTGTAACACAATCGAAGGGTCCTAACTTGAAAGCCCATTCCTTCCCTTTGATAGTCTCTTCTTGGTAGCCTGCGCGGCGCTGGAAACAGGCCTTTTGTAATCTGCAGATACAAAAGAGCCAGGGATTGAGATTAGTATCCACCCATCAAAGTGTACTATGCAAATAATCGAGAAACAAAGCTCAGATACTCTGTTTTCTCCGTCTTTTTTTTCTGGGATGAGGGGGAAATTGGGCTGGCATTTTGGAAATTTTAAGTATTGTTGTCATCCGTTCTCTTTCCCTCTGAATTGTGCTTTGTTATTTTTTCCTTTTCCTTTTCATCTAACAACTTCTGAGATAATGAGACACAGTGCAGGCGTATGTAAGTTTTTCTCTTTGCTAACCTTTTAGCGACAGGTGTGAGTTGAGCACTGAACTACCTCAACATCTCTCCTCGCCACAGTAGCTCTACAGTTTTCTCCACCAGTGCTCCCTCATAGCTCTTCCAATGAGCAAGAAGTGCAATTCAACTTTAATAGCTGTCCATTTAGGGCTCCTGGGGAATGTAATCTTGAGTCAACATGCCAAACCTTATTTCCTTCCTTCGCTTCTACCTCTATTAACAAAAGCTCCCACAAGCAAAACTGTATCATAGGCTCACTTGTGTAGTTTGTAGCTGTACTGTAGTGTCTTGTAGTCTAGGAACATCAAATAAGAGAAAATTAAAACAAATACAAAAGGTATTAGACATGACAAACTGCAAACCAACTCTTTTATACAGTGCACACAGTAAGACGCACCAGAATCTCCTTCTTTCTCAGACATCCTATTTATGTGCACAGTTCTTTGAATAGGTTATTTACTTGCTCATACATGTGATTGCAATTGAGTGATTAGCTGCAATTGAATCGGCAGCAGAAGAGCATAGTGTGTGGGTGCAAATCATGAAATGAAAAGGATCATTTGTTCAGCGATCCCTCCTTCCACACAGTCACAGTCCCTGACTCTGACAGTCAGTAAGTCACAAGCTGATGTCGACACTCGACCAACAGTCTGCCCTTCGCTGCTCTGAAGTCCAGCCAATTTTTACACTTCTTTGTTCATTCGACATAATCAACTTATCCTTTCTTCCTTTCATGTTCCTCATTCTCACATATGGGCATTTCTTCAGAACATCTGTCATTTTGTTTCATACCCAAACCTTAGACTTAAATAATACAGTATTTTTGACATTAGGTTGAATTTATGTCAAAAAACTATTTTGTCACAATCAATGGTGTTGTCTCTGTGTGTAAACTTAGTGTTCATTTGACATGTTGAGGAGAAAATGTCCTTATTGTTGATAGGGAACATCACTGCGTGTGTTTACATGTGCACTATTAACCCATTATGGTCTGTTTTTTTGAGTACCCTGCTTATTATTATTATTTTTGCATATGGAAGCACCATATCCTGCAGGGTTTCAGAAACCTGGATAAGAAACCAGGATACTGCGGCATGAAAACACTGACTACTGAAAATCCAACACAATTTCTAATTTAGCTGGCTGTGATAATACAATGGGCCTTATTGAAGGCAGACATTTTCTGTTGCCATGGTAGGAAATGCACAGGTGTTACTAATAATGTTAACAATGTCAAAGTGTCCCAGTAAGCCATCCAGGACCCTGAAGCAGCAAAATTGCATTCAGCCATCATCAACTTAATATTTACACCTTTCTTTTCCTACTTTGATGTGTTAAAATGTCTTCTATGAAAAAGTCCTATCCTGTCACTCTTAACCTGCAACCATCAAATGAAAGACAAAAAGAGCAAACTTAATGAAAACGCAATCCCAAGGAAAGGTTGAGTTTCTGATTTTATGAACATGTAAACTGTTTACAGACAAGCCCCTAGCTGGCCCTTGTGGGCGTTAGACGTTTTTATTGTGCGGCCTCTGGGCAAACCACTGAGCCACCATAGCGTTCATATTTTAGTGTGACAAGGTCAGGAGTTCGACTGCCAACAATATCCTTGAGAAGGTCTTTCATAATGACCATCAGCACTGTATTATGTCTACACAATCCTTAAAGTGTATGTTTCAAGATAACCATGGCCTATTTTGGAGTAAATCTGCAGTAGAGCACAACCAAGGGAATTGCAATATATATTTTTTCAGCCTTTAGTCGCATGCCACATTGCATGTACTCATGGATACTAAGTGTATTTGGCAAATAAACCTTCTGGAATCTGTAAATCCTTGTTAGTTATCCCTGACAGTGATAACAGGTTACCCATTTAAAATATTTTAAAGTTTTAACTTCACTGTATCATTTTTATGGCTACACAAAAACTTGTGTGAGTGTCATAAAGTCAAATTTAAGCTTGGACAACAGAGCATGATAGCTACACTGTTGTGTTAAGATTCTGCCAGAGCATCTGCATTACTCAATGCTGTGTTCATTTTTACCTCAGACTCCCTGATTTGTCTTCTCCTTCCTCCTCCCTCTCTGACTGGTCACCTCTCTCTTTCAGTCAGCGGAAGTCCTATTGCAGGAAAACAAATTGATTTTTCTTGCTCTTTCCTACTTGACTTCAATTTGATCTGATCAGTTTGTTGACAATGTTTGTGTTCAGCTCAGCTGCTCAGTCTTATTTTTAGAGCAAAATGCTGGTGTCTGGCAAGCTGTAGTTGTGCTTCATATGAAGGTAGATTTTTGGGAAATCAATTATAAAACATAGATACAAACATAATGTAAAAATTGAAGAAGACTGCTTTAATCACCTGGTCAAAAAAGTAAGTCAGTGGATGTCAGTGTTTATTAGAACACACTGAGCTCAGACTGATTCAAGGTTCTGCTCTCTACTTGTAAAATCAAACTCCTTCATGTTTGACTTGCACGACCCCGGCCTCAGTAAACAACACATACAGCTTTAATTGGAATCACTTGGTCACCCTGAAGCAGGATGAACGGGGCTTTGTTGCCAGCTTAGCAGCTTCCAGAACTTGACCATATGAATGTCCCACACTTTCAAAATTCCTAACCTTTTAAAAACCCTATTTTGGCTTCTGATCTGAAAAATATTACTGATTTAAAAGAGCAATTTTCAGAATAACAGGAGGAAAATAAAAACAAGTATGTCTTATACTGTATGCTATTAAAAGTGATCGTTTAGGAGTTTCCTGTGTCGACACACACACTGAAAATTCTGATTCTGATTCTGAAGTGTAATTAATTCAAATGTCAGTTAAGCAGTGTTTCTTGATCAGCTATAGTAATTCTACAATAAAAGATGCAATGCCACAAATTTCCATGACTACCTTCCCAGAGGGATGCTTTTAATTTACTTGTTGGACTTACCAAGTGCACTTTTATTTTTAAAGGTTTCCCTACTGAACTGATGCATAGTCACGAAAGTAGCACACAAAACGTTTTTTAAACACAATTTAAAGACTTAATTAATATTTGATGTAGCAAATACTAATTGTAAAATATGATACAATTCAATGCAACAGTCTGTTTTAACTCTGCAATTAGTGGTTGTGTGAACTGGACTGGATAACACTGAGGGGTATTTCTATTATTCTGTCCCACTAAAGCACATGGATGGAAACATAGTGAGCTAATAAATGAACATAATCAACTGGTAAGTGTTCCACTGTGTTCATGAGATACAAACAAAACAAACTAGGAATCTCTTTCACATCTTTCTTATGAATTCAATGAATATGTGGGTGCACTGTCAGGGAATAAATTAATAGGAGGAAATGCCTTAGGTCTGATTTATGAACACTCAGACGGTATGTGTGTGGCAGAAATAGTAACTATTCATTCTTGTGTGTTTCCTTAAACTTCCTTAAGTGAATAAATGACCTTCTGAAGAAAGGGGCATCTGCATCTGTGCGAACGTCCCCTCAAATTAAATAAAGAACATGACTCTGATTAAGATCCTGTTAGAAAGGACTTCCCCCCCCCCCTAGCAGCTTCCAGGACATTCCAGGATATTAGACCAGTGAGAGAGCTCTCTGTTTTCTCTTGGTGTTGACCTTTGCTAAAAAGGTCACTTGGGTTTCAATGCTGGTCACAATCGATGTTGTTTCGCTGCTCGATGTCTCAGTGGCTCAACAATGCACGATCATCCATCCTCGTCATAGGCTCTTGTTATTTACGAGAAGATGCATTCAGCTTGAACTGGAAACATGAACACCAGCGTTTAGTTAATTTTAGTGTCTTAAGTTTAGTAATGTGTGACAGAGCAATCCAAGGTAACCTCTTCTTACTTGTGTTGGACAACAAAGAAGCATAAACAACTTAAAAACTCACTGAAGTGTCCACAGACACACAGACTTTGTGAACTCATTGTACACTTGCATCTGTTTTTAAACATTAACAAAATATTATTGTCAAAAAAAGCCCCTTACCCCCTGAGAATCACTCTCTGTAGGACCCCCGTACCTTTTTGTGGCTGTCTTTCATCTTCTGTAAGTTGGATATCGGCACAGACACAAAGGTAGGACACACAAGCCTTTACTGCTGCAGTCCAGTGCCTCCTATCAAATGCTTGCTTTTTCTAGAACAAGATAGAAGGTAAAGATAAAGAGATATATACAGTAGCTAACATGAGGATTTCCTGAGACATGCTGTAAGCAGAGTTTCTGAACCGACGTTTTTATGAGACAGCATAAGCTCCACGACTCCAACTATATTGAGAAAGAAGCCTCAACCACTTGCCGCTATACAATATACCATCGGGAGAATTACCGATTGTGATCAATGGCATTTTACTGGCTTTAAACCTTAAAATGTAAACCAATCAACAGTCAGCTATTGCAACCTTACCCATGATAATCAAGAAACCAAATTTCCATTAATATACATGCAGACAGCCTTGTGTGTGAGTCTTGATTATCATTTGGTACTATAAGTGTAAGATCTCATTGGGGAACAATTGCAAAAATATCCTGTGAAGGAAATTTCTAGTGTTACATGGGGTTTTCAGAGTTTATCCATCCACTCAGGTAGAGATTATTCCACAGATAAGGATGGTTTGTGATTAGTTTTCCCCTTTTGTCTGTATACTGGAATCAAGCTCTCTTCAAGCTCATGTAGTTTGTCAGAGCCTTTGATAAACAGGGAGTTTACTCTGTGGCACCATATGAGTGTTTCCTGTGGAAACCCATGTGAGGTAATATAGGATAGCCTTTAAAACTGCCTGTGTTTTTCCAAAGAAATGTTTAATGCACTTGAATGCAACACTGTTTCTGTGAGTTTGCATATTCTATGAAATGTTAAAATGCACACTGCTGTCAATTTATATGTTCACATGTGCCTATGTGTAGGAGAGTCTGCGATCATAAAAGAGCACAAGCATTACCTGGATTTTATTTGTCCTCTAAACTTAAAAATATTCCACATGACAAAAAACAGATAATTTATATGTGTATATTTTGTATAAATTAGCTAGAGAATAATATTACTTCGTTAATATTTTAATACTTCACTGCCAGCATTGCACTTCAAATTCAAATATCAATATCTTTTGGAAAATACTGCACTCAAAGAAAGTCAAAGAACATTCAGTGAGGCTACCTCTTGACATCTGTGCACATGTTCATCAGCAGCCCTGCCCTTTGACCTCTTCACTGAGCGTCCCACATGCTGCTGTTGCCCTCTTCTCTGTAGTCTTGGTGATGTCCGGCGGCCTGAGTTCGTAGGTCATGGCGATGACAGCAAGCACCTTGCTGCGAGACTCCTATCTGCCCAGCAAAATAAACACAGGAGGGTCTGCTGAAGCCCTCCCACAACAACCCCTGTCCAGCTCTGACTGAGTCTCAGAGATTAAACGCAAAGGATGCACAGGATACTGCCTTCTCTAATCAAAATACTGTCAGGGTCAAAGGTTGAGCTTGGAGATCACAGTCACCTTTTATCCCAGCGACATCATTCCAGAGAGCATGCTTTTACTTTGGTGGAGGGAGAGTATTCCTGTCTTCCTTTGCTAGACTCCTGTTTGATGAGCTTTTAGCTGCATTTTACAATTCAATGCATCAGAGAACCATCTGTGTCAGAAAGCGGTTGTGCCATGAGTGAAATAAACATATACACTCTGCTACACTCACATTATGTCCACACTCACATTGGACTGACCTGGTAAAATATACACTAATTGGATAGAGGTAAAAAACAAAAAAAACAACAACAAACAACCTCGAGAACACCTGAGAAATGACCATGGGAGTAAAACAACCTGGCCTGCGCTCACTATAAATATGGGTTGTCAAGTCTTTTTATTTGTACCCAATTTTCTCTACAAGTGCTTCCATATGGTGGTCATATATAAGAGAAAAATGGGAGGACTGCAGGAACACGAAAGACAACTTTGCTCTCCTCCCTGCATTCCACACTCCTCACATGCTACAGCACATTGTTAATGTCGAAAAGGTAAAGCATATGAGAATATATCAGTCTCTCTATTTTTCTTTAGAAACTAGATTACTAAAAGATGAAAAAGGTGTATTTTTCTTCAATGTTGTGCCTTGTTTTCCAGTATTTTGCATTAGGCAATATTTTGGATAAAATATGATTGCTAATTGGAACATAATCCTTGTTTGTTGATCATGCTTTAGTGGCTAGGAGCTGTTGTTGTAGAAAAACAATGGAAATACATTAACAGTGAGAATTTTGAGGATACATTTATTATAAACCACAAAATTGATTAAAACTTTAACGGCCAGATGTATATTTCCTACAAAAGGTATCTGCTAATTCAAATTAGTTGAACATGAACTTTATTTAATGAGTTGGGCTGGGTGACTGGCAGCAAACCGGCTCAGACTGGTTCTGCGCAAAGAGCAAAGAAAAGCAGATACCAATTAGCTAAAAGTATCATTTTAGACTTATTTCAATGATCCGTTGGATAAGTATAATTGTTTGCTAACATATTAGTCACAATATGCTGTTGAATGATATGATATATCACAGTGCAAGACTATGAGTTTGTGTACTTTAGGCCCTCCAGTGCCAAAATATCCCTTAGTCCAACTTTAAATGGGAGATATTGAGGGTTAGGTGTATCAAAATTACAGATATCAGAACAATTTGGAAATCAGTGGTTAATCCCAATCTTCATCAAAATACACTGTGTTTCATATGACTAGACTAATATTATATAACTATTATAAACCAATGAGGGTTTCTGAAATAATAAGCTATTTGCTATTGAAACAAATTAGTTGGAAAACCTCAAAAAAAAAAAAAAAAGCAGCCAGATCCATTATGGTTTTATATCAACTTTCACTTTTGAGTTTCATGGTGGGGTACTGAAATCTTAGTAACAAGGTTGAGGTTAGCAGGAGCTCTTCAGTAAGTGACCTTGAAAATATTTAAATAGAAGACAGTTGGCCTGTCAATGAAAGTTAGTCTCATCTATAAAGAACTGAAAGACGTTTAACTCTTCTTTTGGCAGCAACTGCCCATCAGTGGTTTTCCAGACCTTAATAGCGTGCACTGCAAGAGACTCTGGGTTTAACACAACTGTCAGCTTTGTAGACTTTCAACTTTCATGACTGTCTAGAATATCCTGACCAAAACTATTGTTTAGTTTACGTTTAAAAGAATAAAAAAGATAGAAGATGCGCAGTGTGTGAAACAACAAACTGCGTAATGAATGGAGAGCCAGCGGAAACAAAAATGTGACAGCTTCAACCAACACTTCAGCATCTGGACATTTACCATGACAGGGTGGTAGGGAGGGAGAAAACAAATTGCTGGATATTTGTGTAATTTATTCAGAATACAGTGCCCTCTAGATTGCAGCCTGCAACCTATTTGCACAGCATTATCTCTCAGAAGTGGTTGGAGTCGGTTGAGGTGCCAGTGCAGAGTTTCTGAAGTATCTTCATACTGGTACACATTAGTATCACATGTCTCTACCGCTTGTTTTTAACTCAATATACAGTGGAACTTTAAAAAGTGTATTATTTCAGTTGTATAGGCAACAGTTTGGCTTATTTGACACTGGAATGTATTAAGAGTATCTTTTCTTTTATGTAAATTTTGTTATTTATTAAAAAACAAATGTTCAGCATCAATATGCCTCCAAATGACTCTCTGAAAGTTGTCCACCATTTTACTTGAATGGAAGTGATGGTAAAACAATTTTCATCAGTACCTAAGTTTTCCTGGTCTTGTAGCACATTTTGAAACACTGCTATCAAATTTGTTGCTGTCAGCTACGCAATCACCATGTTCAAGTGCGGACATATTTGCGGCCGTGGTTTCCAGAGATTGTAAAGCCAAGTGAAAACCTCCCTAAAAGCTTTCTGCCCAGTAGAGCCAGTATGGTTGCTCTTGGGAATTAAATTATAGGTAGGAGCACACACTAGAGAAGAGAGGTTACCAAACATACCAAGCATTAGCAATCTAAATACCAGTGGGTGATTGCTAAAGAGTCAAGAATTTGATTCATGGCAACAGCTTGTTTTTGTGTAAGACATTCTTATTAACTTTTTGTTAAATGTGTATTCAGAGACACCGCTAACAAACAACTGTGTACTGCAGTGTGAGGGCAGCCCCCCACCTTGTTGCTACCTATATTGTGAAGGCAGATGTCAGTATACTTAAGCAAGATGATGAAATTGCTCCCATTGAGAAGGGGAAAATGTATGTTGCTTTAGTCAAAACATCTGCTGAATGTAACGTGAGCTTGATGTGAAGGGTGGATAAGTATTAAATAAATAAAATGAAATGGTGCTTATTCGTTCACATCACCCTCTCAAATGTTACTTTGACAACATTGTGCACATTTACAGTTTGATTCTCACCATGAAACGCTTTTAAATCAGTCTGCACAATAAGGTCATGGTTAAACCAAAACAATTATCAGCTCGTAAGCAGCTAAACACTTCACCACAGGCGTCCATGTATTTCTCACCCTCTGAGCTTAAATGCATGGAGGTCACAAATTAAGTTTTTCTCTTGTACCAACTGCTCACAACAAACCACAAATGAACACAGCAGCAGTGCCAGATGGCCAGTGGACAGTGAACTTTTCAGGCCAGCAACACTCACTCTCCCTGAATCTCCAGTCTTCTACCTCCAAGATTAACCTTTCACCTCAGAAATACATGAGCACACACACCTTTCTGTGCTGCGTGTTGTGTGTGCCAGCCGAGTGTGCTCTGAATTTGATGTAGCAGGATAATTCTCTCAACCGATCATATCAGTAAAGGAAGAATGTCAGCATCAACATCAGATTCTGGTGGTTGTCACATATGGGAAACATTTTTCCAGATCGTAATAAACTTTCATCTGTGGATTGTGTGGATGTAGATGGTCTGGATGGGCTAGGCACAATTGCCACACCTCCTGCAAGCTCTGCAGAGCCCAAAAGTCAAGATGTTTGAAAGAAGGCAGATGGAAAATAATAACCCTGAACTGAAGCCACATTGTGCACTAACATGCACACACATGTAAATGCACAGTAAACACAGTATGTGCTGTGCACACAAATGCATGCCAAAACACAGAAGACAGAGGAAAGAGACTGCATTTAAAGTACAACTAAAAAGTAGGATTTTAAAACTATTTTATATGAAACAAAAATTATGACATTGAGGTCTACTGGGAGGTTACCTGTTGAACCTGCCATGCATAAAGTGCCAGATGTTTAAAGCTCCTCCACAGGAAGTCAAGCAGATGTTTCCCTGGCACTGTGCGCTGTGTAGGTGCAGGCTGTTGTTCTGACTGTGCACACCAAGATTACAAAGTCGAAGTGACGACGAAGAAAGCGAGAACAGATGATTTTTCTATCTTTACCTCCGTGGGCCTTTTTATTAAATTCAACATAAGTGCAACCACTGGGTGCTTTTTGCTTTCCCCTCTTTCCTCATTTAATTTGATCAGAAAATCTGCTGACGCAGTTTGGTTCCCCACTCATGTGAAACCAATTTTCAGCAGCACATAAAAGCCTGCTGCAGCGCTTCAAACAGACAGAGGCTCATCTAATCCTCACCCAGAAGACCCTCGGTCAGATTGGCCATAGATGTGTGAACCTGCAGGTGTGTTCTTACCACAGGAGAAACAATTTCACACATTTAGCAAACTCAGAAGGCGGACACTGTCACACAACCTGACGTGCAGCAACAGTAATGTGAGTGTGTTTTGTGTCATGCATTCAGAACTACAGAAAGTGGCAGAAAGTGACAATACAGTGGCAAAAAACAAAATCTGTGCAAAGGGGAGACAAACCAGACCACCAAGCACATATACTGTGAATGATACATACACACACACCAGCTCGCTTTACCACACAGCACTATGGATCTAAAATTAAAACAAGGTTATAACCAACTTACTTACAGAGACACGGTGGGGTAATAAGATATAAGACAGCTGACCTTTAATCCCAACCACTACCAGGAAACTATGGTTCAGTTCTTCAATTGCTTTTCTGCTTTTCTTCTTTCACAGCAGATAATTACTGATGAAAAAATGCAGAGAAGATACACAAACAAATAAAAGGAAATGACTGTCGGTCTTCACAATATTCAGAAAACAAATTTCTGTTTGTAAGTTGTTTGATAGCATTTTGTAGCTTTATATGGTCATTTTTGATTTGGCTACATCGACCGTCAAATGATCATGTTATAGCTATTGCAAATACACAAAGTATGTCTTGTCTCTCTTACATTGTTGCTTTGGTGCTATTTCAATGATTTTCCATGAATCATGCAATAAAAATGATGCTCATGTATCATGTATCAATTGTTGACTGATGTACAAGTAAGAGTATTAACAACATTCATACATCTGTGAAGAATTTTGTTCTACTTCTCTGACATTCATCAACACACACACACACACACACAGTGTGTTATCACTGTCCTTTGTGCCAAAATCCACAGCGAGCACTCGTACAGAAGCCCACCATGCAAATACAAGTACCATCACAGAAATGTATTCACATGCCAATAAAGCTTTAGTTTCCTGTAAGTAAAGAGTAACTTGGATAGCTGACATCAGGGTGACTACAATACATTTAATGTATAATGTAAAAAAAAATGAACATTAGCTTTATGACACATTTTGCAATGGATATTTACACCTTAACAGGTAGAGGGGGAGCTAGAGTTTCAGTTTGAAGAATATGGAAAATGATAATAAATCCAGTACATTGTAAAACATTATGCTAAGCTGGTTCAACTTAAAAATGATTAATGATTACGTTTAGCAGACATTACATTTAAGCATTTAGCAGACACTTTTATCCAAAGTCACTTCCAAATCAGGAGCAACAGGGGGTTCAGTGTCTTGCTCAAGTACACTTCTACACATGGACAGGAGCAGCCGGGAATCGAGCCGCCAACCCTACAAACCCTACAAAAATCTAATCTAGACATTTTATGTTGACTTAATTTGAAATGTATAAAACTTTTGTATTCACATTAAATTCATGATAAATATGAGTCCACAGATTTCCTGCATGGTGTTTTAGAAGTCTTCAAACCCTATTTGAATTTTGTCTACATTTACTATAGGCATCTGTACTATTGAAGAACTGACCACAATAAACCTTGTGAACATTTCTTTTGTTCAAATTTACCAGACGAGGAAGTCTGTGAAGCAGACTGAGGTCGATGTTTTTTTTGTCATTCAATCTGATATTCAGAGGTCTTCACTCATAATCTCCCAAATCAGTGCCACAAGCTCAATTGACTCTTTCAAAACTTTGCCCTCAAGATAGATAGATAGATAGATAGATACTTTATTAATCTCCAAGAGAAATTCACAGTTCCAGCAGCTTGAAAGGAGGAAACAAAAGGGCATGCAAGTTACATTAAAGTGCGAAAAGAAACT
>JAVQJL010047375.1:0-20359 GCA_036024295.1 Nannoperca obscura
GTGTGTGTGTGTGTGTGTGTGTCATTAGCAGTGACTGGGTACATGCGTATCTAGGCCAGTTTCTGTTAGTTTTCTCTGCCAGGGGCAGAGAGTGGGCCCAGATAGTAAGAGTGGCACAGACTGAAACTGTTGCTCCACAGACAATGGAAAAGTAATCCGCCCATTTAGTGACTGACACAGAAGGAAGGATAGATGTTTTGAGTTCAGGCTTCAACGAGTGATTTTTGATGAATCAATTAATCATTCGGTCCATAAAATGTCAACAAATAGTGAAAAATTGCCATTTTCCAAAAAACTCAAGTTGATATATTTAGTACGAAAACCCAACAATATTTAGTTTGATATTACTATTAGCAAACCAGCAAATATTCACAGAGAAGAGAAAAAAATTGCTTTTTTGATTTCTCTCAACAAATCAACTGTCAAGAAATGAACAAAGGCTTTTGGTTGAAATACTGAATATTTCTCTACACGTGAGTCCGTGTGACCTGGATTTATCTGCCACTACATTATTCAACACGATGTGTGTGTCTGCGTGAATGTGAGCGCTAACGTGAGAAGAATATTGGTGCTGAATATTAGCATGTTATGTCAGTTCCTGCTGACGGCGATGCTTCACATTTTCTGCGTCAGTCTGGCAGTTTCGTTGCAGCCGCGACGATGATCTGTTGACACAGCTTTGTATTGATTTGCAAGTGTAAAATCTTTGAGAGCATTTGTCGCAGTCCTCACAGAACATCCTCTGCAAGACAGCAAATGAGTGGATGGATGGATTTTTCTTCCTCCCTTTCGTACAACACAGGATTAGTGAACCACCTTGTTTCAGCTGTTAGGATGAGGTGTAGCGACATATCTGGTCACCGAGGAAAGCGTGCTGCAGCTGCTAATGTTGCAGCTACAGGATGAGACATTCTTTGGTTGGTATCATCCATCCGAAGGCTAGATAGCCTCATTAAGTTTCCACTTGCACAATCAATAACTCCATATTTGATTTGGAAATGACTTGTTGCTCTCGGTCCCGGAGCAGGACAGAGCTGTTGGTCACTGCTCACTGCTTTAGTCAAATCATGATGGAGCGTGAGGAGGAGGCGGGGAGGACGCAGGGGGAAGGGACACCTGAGAGAAATTTGAAATGTAAATATCTGTTGAGCAGTCTAAAACATCGCTGGGATTTAATCGTCCAAGAAAGGCATAGAAAATATTTGAGTTTGCGCGTGTGTGTTCTGTAAATGCCTGTTTGTGTGTGCTTGGATTGGTGAATATGTGCCAGTTTTTAATACTTCTTTTAATCCCCACTGGGAAATTCATCCTCAATCTCCAATCTTAGACTGTGACAGTGAGCAGACAAATAATGAATATACAAGAGAAAGATGACACAGTTCAGCCTACTTTTGAAATTTCCTTTTTAATTTCTTCCATTATTTTTATCAGTTTGATAAACGATTGTAAGAATGCACAAATAAATCCGCTGAATTTTCACACTCAAGTCTAAAAGAGCCTTTTTCCTGCTTCACTTCCACTTTCCACTTACAGTCATGCCTTGTCTATATTTCTTTTTCTTGTTTAGATGTATTTTTTATTTTGTCTATTTTTCATGTGGTTTGGTCTGAAGTTCAAGCACAGAACATAAAAGTACTGTCTTTGGGTTTTTTTTCATTTTGGTGGTTATGGAAAGAAAGACGTAGACAGACAGACACACAGAAAGAAAAACAAGTGAAACAACAGAAAAAAAGTGAAACTGACAAGCCAGAAGGCGTTTTACTGAAGGGGTTTTTGCAGACAGCTCCGCAGTTGAGTGTGTTTCTGCAGAGAACTGGGTTTTTCTTCTCTCTACAGTATCACACTCAAACACAAGACTTGTGAGGATCTTCGATTGGCTGCCTTCCCTCTGTAACGCTTAATGTTACATCACACACAACCTCACTCTTTTCCCTCGCACAAAAATACTTTTTTCTCCTTTGTCAAAGCTTGCTACTTTTCCAGCAACACGTCCTGTACTGTACGTGTGACACGATTATATAAAAACCCACTAAGACAAACTCACGTGTACAGTAACGTGTGTGTTTTCAGGTTCTTCATGAGCCCTTGATAGACGAGGATCCAGTGTTCATCACCACCTGCACGGAAAGAGAGCTGAGGAAGAGGAAGAAGAGGAAGTTCAGCCTCTGGGTTCGACAGTGCACCTCCACCGGATTCATCTGTCAGGTAGCAGCACTCAGTGTGTGTGTGTGTGTGTGTGAGACGTAGGAGTGAAGAGAAGCAAGAGAGAGATAAAGTAGTAGTTTTGGAGTCTTTAGTCTGCCTGAAGTCTAGAAAGCCTTTCATTAAACTTTCATCTTCACTAAATTGGTTGTCGATGTTGCCTCATTTCCATTCAGCCAATCGCTTCTCGAAACATTTGATCGTCAAAGGGTTTACGTCCAGAAAACGCAAAGTTTGATTTTAAAAGATGAGCCAACTCATCTTGAAATGAGAAATACCTTCTGGGCAAAACTATTGGTTGCCACATCAGTCTTTCTGTGTTGTGTAAGAGTGGAATAGCTACTAGTTTAGGATTAGATCTGTGCTGTCGCATCTCAGGCAGGCAGAGCTGCTCTGCTCACTAACAACCTTGCCCTTGCTGCAACCTTCCACTCCAACATCGTTGCTGCTTATATAACGCCACCATTTAACCAGGGCCCGGCACTGCAGGAGGACTGACAGACCTGTCCTCTGACCATTAGAGGAGAAAGCATTAGAAAGGGGGTATTGGGTTGTTAAATTGGCGGCAAGTGATTGAGGCAACCTCCTCACTCACTAGCCAGTGTTAGTGAGACAAGATGCTCAGACAAACTGTGAATGAAAGCATTCATTTTCCCACCAGAATTCAGATTGTTAAAGGGATTTTTTTAAATCTCTCTATGAATATTGTGCACCCACACAAGCACACAACAGCACACACAAACGTTTGCACTGCTATACTGAAGTGGCCTCTAGCTCTGCAGCTGGGCTTTTTACTAAATGCTCTTGGTTTTATTTGTCCATGTTTTGAGATATCTGTCTCTGAGATTTCTACCTCTACCCCAAAACTATGTGAATCAGTAAAGTTATTCATTATTAACACATAAGCGGTCCATTTGATCCTCAGCTCTCTAACTGAAGTAACATCTCTGAACAGTAACATGTCACCCAGTCCAGTACAGCATGACATCCGAAACAACTGCCCAGTGACACACTTAACCTGGCTTATGGAGACATTGGGTAGGAAGTACAGCAACACAATAATACAACATTGTAAAAAAAGGACTTTTCACTGCACAGAACCCATAAATAGATCAATCTTTGGCACAACAATACGCTGAAGAGGAAGTGTTTCCTTCTTTAGCCTGGATGTAGTCCAGAATTACATTAGAGGACCAACCAGGATCTGAATTTTAATTTGCCTTTTTTGTCATTGTTGGTTTATATCAGATAAAATAACTGATAAATCTAGAACGACACATCATTTTTCTTGTAACGCCAAATCCCCTGCGTAAGAGGCAGCACAGACATTTAAAGCCGTATTCCATTATCCCATCCATTTAACAAATAAGCATTATCTTTCACACTAACTGTGGCCATTTGGCAGTCACTCAGTCTTTACCAGGCGACTGTATGCTGATGTGTGTCTGAGATCTTCTCTCTCTAAATGAATTGTGTCGAGGGAGAGACAAAAAAAAAGAATCTGAGAAATAAAACAAGTTAATGGAGTGAATCAATGAGATTCCATTAGCGGGTGCACCACACACACAGGGACACGCACAAACACACACGTACATGCACAGCATGGGCTGACCACTTAGTGTAATAGCTAAAGGCCTGACGTGGACGCTGGCTAATCAGGCTAATGCCCTTCAGTTCTTGAACAACATCAGGAATATAAGTGCAAGAAGGACACTGGACTGTTTGTGGGCGTACATTTATGTTGGGATTTATTTGATAAGGGCTTCTTCATATTTCTTTTGAGACTTGTATCTTTAACGGCATCACGTACCAGCGTGTTCAGCTAAGAATCACAGCTCAAGTTAATTTAAAGTAATTTAAAGTATCAAAACTTGCAGGGAAGATTTACTGAGCACATTGTTGTTCTCCCACAAGGCCAAAATGTAATGTTTTCACGTTTTTTTTTCTTGGGCATTTTGGGCCTTCTGGTGACACGCATCAAAGGCCGCAGTTCATGGTCGGCGCCTTAAATGAAAATTCTGAAATGTCTCAACCTGTATTTCCCATAAATGTGACTAGTGACTGTACGGGTCATGCATCAGGGAAATAAAGGCACACACAAAGTAAAATGTATATCAGGGGAAGCTGTGTGAGCCTCCTAGAGCTTGACTCATGACTAGACCCATGAGGAATAAATAATATATGCCAGGTTGAGAAATACCAGTACTTTCCTTTAAGCCACTAGGGTGTCCCGGAGTGTCATCTTTACGCACCAGATATTTCTCTAGTCGGCATATTACTTTGAATTGTCCCAAACGCATTCATGAGTCCCAACTACATATTGATTTCATCAACTCCACGGCCTTTCCTCTAGCGCCACCTCAGGACAGACTTTGAATTTTTAGCTTCTTCTGGTAAGACTTTAAGAAAAGCGTCAAGCGTCAACATGCTCTCACAATTTTATAAAATGAACATTGCAGCCTCTAGAGGGTTTAGACTTCTACAGAAGCTGCAGGATTTTCTGAACTAGAGGACAATAAAACGGTGCTTTTAGGGAAAAGGGAAATAAAGCTTGCATGTGTTTTATCTGCGCGTCCTGTCTTGGCAGATCTCAGTCCATCTGAAGGACGGGCAGGGTACAGACTGTCTGGCCACCTTGAAGAACAAGCCTCAGCTCCACAGCCTCGTGGCCAAGCAGCTCTGTCAGAACATCTCCGGCAGGAACACCATTATCTTCACCGGGCCGTCCATCACGAGCCTCAGCCTCTTCACCGAATTCAGCAAACAAGGTACACAAACAAGTCGCCCGGTTGTCTTCCTCCGCAGTGCTGCCTAAATGAAACGCCTTTTCTTTTTCTACACTCCCATTTCCCCGGCCTTCTCCTCTGTCATCTCTTGTCGTCTCCCTCCTCCCTCATTTTCTGCTTTGATACACAAATTGTGATCTCTCTCGCTCATCTCCCATCTTGCATCTTTTATTTGTTTATTTCTTATGACATGATGATAGCGTCCCCAGGCTGAACAGCACAGAGAGAGAGACAGACCCTTTCATTTCACTTTCAAATGAGACTTCACAGCACTACAGTGTGCAGCTAGAGTGATTCATTTTATTTTCCTCATCTGTCTTGAACATGGAAATGATCAAACACAAGCATGCCTCTGTCATACTTCCCTTTTATGTCACATCAAAACATAGGCCAGTAGACTGCATCTGTATTTTTCTGAACTCCAGCTTGCCTATTTCTTCTTCTCAGCTAGGAACTTAAACATGTTTAAAACAAAGTTAAATGTCTTAAAGAGAAAAGCTTGACATTGCAAAAACTAGATTTTTTTATAATATGTAGTTCCTTAAATCAAGTCAAGCAAATTTGCTGCTGGTGTGACATCTCTTCCTGATACAAAACAATGTATTTTGCATTTTCGGTAGGATCAAGTGTAATTGTATACTAATGCACAAAGCCGACTTATTGTGTCACGTTTCCAAATATTCACACACATGACTAGACAATTCCTGAAACAAGGACAGATTGCACTGAAAAGGAGTGGAATAACAAAAATGTTTTCACATTTTAAGAAAACGGCATCTTGAAGACTGAATATTAAGCTAAGCAACTTGTTGAGATGGATGTGTTTTTGTTTTTTTTACCGTAACAGCCCTGCGATTGCCCTGCAGTAGACTGTTGCACAATAAATCATGGAAGATTCAGTGGGGAGTGTTTCGCCTTGTCACAGCTCAGAAAATCAATATGTGAAGTGGACACTTTAGCGGACACTTAAGAGAAACAACACATACCCTGTGACAAGTAGACATTCTGAATCCAGATAGGGATTTATTTTTGTCTCACTCTTAATGGCTTACAAAGACCCCACATTCTCAGTTTATCATATTTTATCAGAAGGTGTTTCAAATGATAATTCTTTTGGAGGAAATTGGGGTCTTTTATGCTGATAATCCATCTTTGAAGCAGGTTTTCACAGAGCTCTGATTTTCATGCTCGTTATACCACAGGCATATTTTGTTCTGAAAGTATAATCCTATAGGGTGAGTCACATTTGAATTCTCTTCAGTGACCTGTTTTCTTCCTTCATAACAATAATAGTATATAGTATAATAATTGTGCCATAAAAAGCTCAAGGTGAGAACAAATATTCAGAAATTCCGACCGGGCTCCTTTGACGATATTATCAGCACAATTTGGAAATTGAAAAAGTTTTTACATTCTCGTTATCGCAAGTGCTCTTTCACTAAACAATAACAGAGTCAAACTCGACCGGGCAGAGCTGCAGTATGCAGAGTAAAGGAAAACAAGTTTGGCGATATAATCAATGTTTGATCATCCTAATTGGGTAAAGCTAACACGAGGCTTTCAGTCGGAATAAAACATTCAGTTCTGAGCTTGTGAAGGCATTGTCCGGCATTTTCCTTTCAGATTTAGCATGCTGGATTAATTAACTGGAGTTAATTACCCCACACTACTCTGCAGCGCTTACTGTGAACACACACATGCACACACACGATCTACACGCAGATAGAAATCATTCTACAAATTGAGAACATGAACAAATTGGCAGCAGTCAGCCACATGATTCTTTCGCCGCTGCTCATCCATGGAAGATATAAAGAAATGGAAAGGGTGGACAGACAGAAAAGGCAAAAGACAGAGATTTCACATGAAGACGTCTACAGTAGTTTGGTCTGTGAGCTTTGGTTTCACATCAGAAGCAGAATGCATGAAAAGCACAATAAATGCACAGGAGTTTCTGCAGGGATTGATTAACCTTGGGCTGCTGATTAATACTTGAATAATCACCCATTCCTAAGGCCCAAGCTGATATAATCAAATTGCTTGTTTTGTCCAAAACATAAACACATTTTTAACATTTCACATAAATTTGACATTAAACAAATTCACAAATACTCACATTTGAGAAGCTGAAACCAGGGAATTTTTGAAATATTTGCGTAAAATATTACTATAATTTTTCTTTCAATCAACTAATCAATGCATGCAGTAATTGTTTCAACTTTTGATTAAAACATTATTTTCCCAAAGCTAAAGTTGACATATTCAAATACCTTCGTTTAACAGGACAAAATGCTAGAATATTGTGCTTAATATCAGTATCATAAGACTTAGAGAACCAGCTAATATTCATAATTGAGAAGCTGCGACCAGGAAATCTTTGCATTTTTTATTTATGTTATGTGAATGTTTAACTAATTAACTGATCAATATTAATTCATTTTAGGTCTATCTATTTTATTTTACAATTTTATTATTTCTTTCTAATGTTTTCCTTGGCCTATATGAAGCACTTTGAATTACCTCGGTGTTTGAAATATGCTATATAAATAAAGTTGCCTTGCTTTGCCTATCGACAAATCGATAAACTAACAATTGTATATTATAGTAAACTAGTGCCTCTACATTATATTTCTGGTAGAATGTATTTATAATTGATATCGTGTCCTTCTTCAGATATCTACTGTTGTGGTCTGCTGAGCACCAGGAAGAGCGACTGCACAGGCTTACCACAAAGCATGCTGGTCTGCGGCTCCACACCAGCGCAGCGCGGCCAATCACGAGTAATGATGAAAGGCAGCCTGTCACTGATCAGCTGGTACAACAAGGGACACTTCAGGTTCCTCACCAACGGTTATTCCCCAACAAAAGAAGGTAAACGGTGCTCTGATGCACCCGGAACTTAAACTCTAAAAGTATATTTGTCTCTTTGAATTATAAATATTTAAAGAATAATAGGCCTGGCAGGAGACGGTACACACAATATGCATTAGTGCCATCAATCTGAGAGGTTTTCGGTGATAATAAAATTAGATGTACCGTCTTTTCTAGATGCAAGCTACCATCATTAAGCATTCGTGTCAGGCAAAGAGCTTCTAATCCATGAAAATCCATTTCCAGGAGGCGGCAGGATCATGATATTCCCCTCCTCTTATAGCATAATCCACTCTCGATTTAACAGTTTTGTTAAGTTTTAAACCTAGCTGAAAGGCTGCAGTGTGCTTGCGCTCTTTCACTGAACAGAGTGGAAGCGACGGCCCACATCAGTTAAAACGTTATTATCCAATATTGGTTTTCTTTCCCCTCTGTGTGTGTGGGTATGTGCATGATGGTAAAAAAAGACATCTGAATGCGCCATTATGGAGATTATTTCATTTCATTTTTAGCTCCTATGTTAGCTATTGCATAAGTAAGTGAGTAGAAATGGCTACTAGTAGAAATATGGCTGTGGTTTAAACACTGATTACATCTTGAAAGTTTGGTTTTCACCACAAAGTTCAAGTCTGAAAACATCTTCTTTAGCCTGGTCAGATACACAGACCAATCAGCTGGCGTTTCTATGATAACATCTATTTTAACTAGGTGTTGTAGATATAAAATGAATAATTCTGTTCCTGCGCTGTGTAATTTTCGCCCCAGATATACTCGGGAGGTGATTTTGTTTGTTGACAGTTATGGAGAAATTTGAGGTTCCCAGAACTGCTGCAATGTTTTTCTTGATAAAAAATCTGAAGCAAAGACCAATGGCTCGCTGTCACTTTTAACTGGGAATTAAATTGAACGGAGCCACTGTTAATCTCATTAGTTACACATCAGTTGTGAAAAAGGACCATTAACCAAAGCAGCCCTTCAGGGACCAAAGAATACAGAGACCAGCTACAAACAGAAATAGCAGCAGGGTACACCTGGGCAGCCTCCCTCGTGTAAATGAGCCCTCTCTCTTGTCTGGTTGTTGGCCAGGTGACTGCAGAGGTGGGGGGGGGGGTGAGTCCCCTCAGTGGCATCTCGTGTCTCTACTGCATGCCTCTCACTCTCTTTGTGTTATGTGTGGTTGTGGCAGGTATGATCATTAAGAGGAAAAGTGGGGAGATCCCATGTCCCCTGGCTGTTGAAGCCTTTGCGGCGCACCTCAGCTACATCTGCAAATACGACGACAAGTACAGCAAGTATGTACTTATGCACCCAAAATATTCATTTGAGACTATAGCTATAGTCTTACTTTTAGGCATATCATTTATTAACTGTTAAGTTTAACCCTGGAGAGTAAGTAGCTATTTTTCTCTCACAGGTACTTTATCTTCCATAAGCCCAACAAGACCTGGCAGCAGGTGTTCTGGTTGAGCATCAGCATTGCCATCAACAACGCGTACATCCTCTACAAGATGTCTGACGCCTACGCGGTTAAACGCTACAGCCGAGCGCAGTTTGGAGAGAGACTGGTCAGAGAGCTGCTGGATTTAGACGACTGCTCCCCCACACAGTGAGGAGGAGGAGGAGGAGGAAGAAAGCAGGAGTGCACGACAAAAATGCGTGCACAAACACACACACACACACACACAAACACAATCCCCACACATACACTTACACTCTTCACTACGGTTGTACAGACTCTGCGTTCTGTGTCTATGTGATGATACTGAAGCAGTGCCAAGCCTATGTCTCTCTCTTCCTCTAGTTGTTTTCTGTGGTGCTGTAAATAATCATTAACACACGACTGCACACTACACAGTAGAGAATCATGAGCCATGGGACAGTTCACACGTCTCAACCGCAACTTTTAACCACACAGATTTACTAAGGATTTGCAGCAGCTATTTCACAAGCAGCGATTGCAGGCGGGAGCAATGAAACCGGGACGAATTCACCCATAAATGATGTCAGCTTCAAGTTTTCATTCTTATCAAAGAGTGAAATTATTGATACGAGCCTGAATCCCCCACGTGAGTGTTCAAATGTGTACTCGTCAGGCTAAAAGGCTACACGTAGCTCGGTATTTACGCTCTGCAAAAACACCTGTGACCCTGTAACAAAAGCTTAGTAAACCAGAACTATGGTGTGTTCACACACTGCATGCATAAAGAAGCTGGATTGTGATGTTCTATTGTTCAGTGTGATGCTAGGAAATGATTTCTGCTCCAGGTGGGTTTTGAAACTTCTTCTTTTCTGTGTGTATGTATTTAGCAAGCGGAACTGCCATTTGTGTGCGCGGCGTTGAGCCTGAGGATGTAAATGTGAGGCTAATGTGACCAAGATGTGTCGTGTTGCTGCAAACTGTAGACCGTCATGTGACATAAAGCCACACCCAGCAGTGTGCCAACAAGTCCTCCCACTCCAAAAGTACCCCAGGCAAGCCCAGAAAGAAAACAAAAAGATTTGATTTCAGATCTCTTAAAGCCTCTGAAAACTTGATTTCTAATTTTAAGTATTTATCTTCTATGGTAGATTTTTGTGACTGAAAAGGCAAATTTCAACCCCACAGGAGATTCATCTCCACCCACTTCAAACAAGCGAGAAGAGCACAGTCAAAAACAGAAATATATACATTCCTCACGTGAAATAACCAAAACTGTTCCAGCTTTGGCAGAAAATGTTGTGCTCATGTAGGATCACATCGTAAGAAGCTGATTGAGAAAATAGGTTTTTGGCGTATTTAACTTTTTTTTTTTAACAATTAATGCCATCAAATCTGCAGCCTACTCTTGTGCCAACCGGACTTAAAAACAACATCTTATTTGCGTTTTTCTGTTACTCATTTGGTTAACTGTACTTTGGCTTGACATGGCAGAACAAGTCCAAAATCTGCTTGATTGCATGTCCAGTAAGCCAATGTTGCTAGGCAACGAGTACAATCTTGGCCAGTGCGCAGGGTTTTGGATAATATTGCTTGGCAAGATATAAGTCCAGGAAGTAAACACTGACTCACTGGAGGTTTATAAGATGTCCCAGAAAACCAAATATTACAAATCTTAATGTAGATAAAAAGCTTTGGGGGCTGTGACTTGCTTTCTCTCGCACGCCTGGTCTCAAAGTGGTGTCCAAATCTTATCAGGAACTCCAGACGTAAACTGACATCAGTTAGCTGAGAAATGATTTGATTATTTGAAAAAGCGTTGGCACCTTCTTTTGCAAAAGTGACACTATTTATGAAAACATTTGTGAAAATGTACAAGTAATAATACCAGCGGATATACAGTTTATTATATACTGTATGTCTACAGAAAAATGTATTTCATCCAATCCTTTGTCGTCTGAAATGGAAGCATGGAACAGTTTGGACACTTAATGTGAATGTTGCTTTCTTCCAGTGGCACATTTCTTGCCAAGTAACAGATTTAGACCTGCCATCTCGTGTCCAGCCAATGAAAACGGAGGCAAGTGCGAATGGAGAGGCGAGCGCTTATCTGATTAAAATACTCTTACTGTCTTCAGACCATAGAACTCTACCACACTGCTGTCTGTAGCTTTAATGAGGACTCTGCAGTCCACTTTGTGTTGCTAAACATGTTACACAGTCAACATGTTATTGTCATGCTGGGGTCATGTTATGGAGATTTTAAATGAAAGGTTTTTATGTGTGCTTGCTTAGTCAGCATGGTTTGATGTGTGAATACATGTTACAGTAGGACGACAGGCTTTTTACGCTGGTACAGCAGAGATGTCGAGTGATTCGCTGGCAGGACTCATGCACTTCCCCTCATCACAGTCTTGCACTTTGAGGAAAATTGTAAAGGTAGCAACGTGTTTATTAGATTTTCCTTTTAGTTTGAACCCAGTGATAGTGTACACTGCTCTCAGAAAAATATGGAAAATATGAATAGATAAGTTCTGTAAATATACATAGATACATGAAATGAACTATATAAAAAAAAGCCAATGAAATAAGACTGAAAACAAACCAAAACAGAAAAGATTTCCACTGTAGATTTAGAGTATGTACGTGTATATTTTGTTTACAAATTACTGTGAGTGTATGTCCATAGTCTGTCATACTGACTCAAGATTGTGATTTTTTTAACTTTTTCACTAATCCAAAGCATCGTTGCTGTCATTGTTGCACTAGCTGTATGGTTGTGTGTGTGTGGGGGAGAACCACTGAATGTTGTTGTCGTGTGTCTAATCACTGTTCACGTTGAAATAACACTGGTAATCTTAGGAGGCACCCCTGTCATGTCGTGTAGTTGTCTCACTCATGATTTTAATACAGTATTTGAAATCAACAAATTATTCACATGATTAGTATGAAATTGATTGGGTTACATTATTGAAGTTAAGTTCAGTTGCCATTTTAGAAACCCCGCGTGTTAGACTGCATGTGTCCTATATTGATGATTAAAGGAAAAATACACACTACTGAAAAACTCTTAAAACAGTCTAAAGAGTAACTTGATACCCCACTGAACAAGTCTGCTGCGCCTCTGACACTGAGTGCGGTCAGTACCGGGCTCTGTTGCACTTGTAACCACACCCACCAGTGATGTCACAGTGTACTGACACACCCTGAAGTACACTTCTGTGTCACTGCAGCGAGGCAAGACGTTTGCCCACTGGAGATCAGTAAACACTAGCTTTTAAAGATGCTGTTAGGTTGTTCGTTACAACAAAACTGCTTGATATCGCACCCTGCAAATTCTTGTTTGACAGTGTTTTGTTGTGTCATTCACATTAATAACATATTTCCAGTGCAACTTCAGTGATATTTGATATAAGAATCCTTTTATCTTACTCAATAAAAATATATCAATAAATCTATAATAATATAGAAAATTATGTTTGTGACAGCCCCTTAATCAAAAAAGGAAACAAGCCACCAATTTACACCGACATTTAAAAGTCATACAGGGAGAAAAATCCATCGTGTAAATGGCATTTCTCCACCAAGTCTAACATCAGACGCCCTGAATGCATGCGTAAGTACCTGCAAGGCATATTGTAGTCTGAGTAAAGGGCATGGATGCAATCATAACTAACTGAATCAGAAATAGACGAGACAGACTGAGGGAGAGTGAATACACCAGAAAAAGAAAATCAAGTTCTTCAAAGCAAAATAAGCCCTGGAGTGCATCACAAAATGGTGATGCAACATACAACCGTCAAGGGTATCCTAGCGTGAATTTTTCCTTTACAGCGTGTCACACTTGCGTTAAAATTAGCCTCTATGATGGCTGCATTTGTAAATGGGCATTTAATCTGCAGCTCATGGTGGACTTAAGCAGGTGTCATCCGCAGAGGTTTTTCCGTAGTGCTTATATCGCTCAGCTCAGAGCACAAATCAGAAGAAACGATGCACCAGGGACTTTGTAAGGCTACGGTTACTTGGCAACAAATAATAAATGAGTGAGAGAGAGTATTTGAAGTTTTTCTGCCCGTATGGTAATAATGTTATCACCCCAATTGCAGACTGAGAGCTGAGCAGCTTCATGCCGTCTCCTTTTTATCATTTATCAGAAGCGAAGGGCCGAGGATCCTCCCCTATGATGCTTTTGTTCTTTTAGTTCAAAGGCTGCATTTTTAATTCTCAGGTTAACAGTTTTTCTGTCCAGCCGGCTCTATTGATCAGCCATGAATCAAGTCTATAGTGCCTTTTCCAGCTCACTTTTTTCCTTTCCTTGCAGTGGTTTAGTGTTGTATTTGTCCTGAGATTGAGTTGATGTGAATGACAGGAACAGATTTGATTAAAAAAAAGGGTTCTAACAAAATAAATATAGTAAAATCCTGTCCTGCATGGTGTGAATAATAGAAGCTACAGAAATAAATCTGTCACCTCCGCAGCAGAGTTTTAGATGCGGAGCGTGTTTTATGCAGCCCTATGCCCTTGTCCCATCGCTGTAATGACTCACCTTGAGTAATCTTTAACATTTTCAAAGAAGCACTGGAGCCAAAACTACAATAAGAGTTTTTAACATATCTCAAAAACATTCATGGGTCCAAATTAAACGTCCTTTGACATTGACTAATTTTACCTGCTCATAAAAATAAAAAACAGCAGATCCCAGTGATGGATGTTAGTTTACATGGGTAAACTACTATGTAGGAACCTAGTTTGTGTGTTGGAGGAAAGAGGGATGGGTGAGCCCCACTAAAGTCAGAAAGCTTAACATCCCATTGCCAAATATAGCCTTAAAACAATATAACACAAATATGAAAAGCAAAAATATTCACCACAAGAGAAACGTCACTTTGATGGGTCTTATTTCAACCCTGAGGACATTCGTCTCTCCCATTTTCCACCTTGTCTCCTTTTATAAATAGCAGAGGCATCTGATACCTTTCATTTATGCTTACGTATCTCAGATGTGCAAATGGGAGTAAACAAAGGCAGATGGGAAGGAGCAAGACACCATGCAAAACAAAAGTATTTGTCTTTCATCTGGTTTTGTCAGACAAAATGATGATCCCTAAATCATTTGTCAAAAACTCTCAATTGTTGCAAAAAGATGCCATAAATTAAGTCACCCCCGCTGTCAGTTTGTTTTGTGGTACTGAAACGCAGTGGTGAATAAGATGATGTCCATGTATGTGGTGTGCTGTATATGTCGGTGTGCCATCTCCGTACAGCGCTTCACAGATGTCCAGTGAGGGAGACACATAGATATTTAAGTGATTAGCTGTGGGTGTGATTAAGAATTAAAATGGCTGACCTCAGGGCTTCATAACTAACTGCTGTACAATATATTCACTTACTGGAATAAATACTATACATAAACTAAACGGATTTCTATAACCTTATCAGGTGCTATCAAACCACTGTACAAGTAATAGTAGAATTAGATTTTTGGGAGCCAAATAGTGAACACCAGGGTCATAAAGTTCACTTCCTTCTGGAATAATATGTCAGAAATATTAATGTTACCAGGCACAAAAAGCAAACTTTAACTGTTCAAGTGGTAAAGCTATTTCACTTCACGTGATTCTGGTTTGTAATGGTGGCTGCAGGATGTTAATAAACGAGTACTGTGGGCTAAAGTGTTATCTGCTTTCACAGACGGGCCAGAAGGGTGTGTGTATGTGCATGTGATGTTGATGTTGGGTGGAATAATATGTGTAAAATAACTGGTGTATGCTGGACCAAATAACTTTCTCAAATGTGTGTGTGGTGAATTGTACAAGGTTGTCGTGTAAATGTGTTTTCATTAAAACTCACATGTGGGTGCTCCATGAAGGTTTGGAGAAGCGTATTACTCCGCGGCAAACGACTGGAAGTCATGATGACGGCACAGATTCAAGTGTGCATCATGGTACTTTTCAAGATTTGAGTTCAGAGCCCGTCTTTAATCAGACTCTATGATAATATGTTTCTTTGCAGCACATAATCTTTCCACGTTAGCTGTCAATTCAGCAAAGATACATTTGGAGTGAAAACACTGCTGTTATGAAACATTTAACTATTCATTATTAAACTTCTTAGAGAACCGTGGTAACCTGTTCATAGTTAGGGACTGTATGGAAATTATTTGGTTGCAAAAGTGGGCTGAACTTAAAAAACAAGACCCCCCCCAGAGTCATTAATATTTTCCTTGGACACCCCCCTGTTGACTTAGAAAGGGAAACTGCAACACCCTCCCATTTAAAATCTCAAATTAATATAACAGTATTGACTATTGGTTCTTCTCTGCATATGGCAAAACCATTGATCCAACTATTTTATAAATAATAAATCTCACAAAGGACGGCTGAACGAAGATATAAATATAGCTACAAAAACATTAGACTACCATCCCTTTAGCAAATATAAAATACCCTACTACTTTGTTTGACTTCTTTTACATCTTTTATCTTTTACACACGAGATGCAAAACTACTGTGTGAAAATTGTTTTCTGTATTCAGCGGCTGTCAAAAAGTTGCCCGAACAAAACAATTAACCAACTTAAATGCTTCTAATGTGGGTGTGTCTGTACTGTTTTGTGCTGGAGGCTGTCTGTAATGTAAAGATTGTTTTTTTACGACGGTCTGGCAAAAAGCCCACCTGTTTTCGAGCGTCTGGTTGTGCTGAGATTTTGCCTTCAGCACTCGACGAATCAAACCTTTAAGTCAGCTTACCTCCGCTCTGTCACTTGTGCACTTACACCAGCCCCTACTCTTGATGTTGTTGTGAAGTGTGTGTGTGTGTTTGTCCACCCTCTACTTCCCAGTGAGTTTTTTTGGGGGGGGTTTGAGAAGCTGGGCAACACGTGGATGAAAAATGTAATTAAAAAAGTTATGTGTCAATCTTGACAGCTTTTCACCGTGCAGCTAACACTCACTGGGTTCTGTCTGGCCTCTCACCCAACTCTTCTTAAAGCTCTGTACATTCTCCACCATTTTTCACACACTATCTAATAAATGTTGGTGGTTTGGTACACCTATTGTGATTATGGGAAGTATTTCATGTGTTGGACGTGCACTGGATGAAGAAAACCCCATTGTTGATGCAAACATGAGTGGTACTAAACAGTATATTAAATCACATACACGGGGAGGCCTCACACATCACACAAATGGTTTTCCTTCTTTTATTCTAAGATTTAATGTTACTAGCACACATATTTCTCTGAAATGCTTAATGTAAATGCCGTGACATGTAAATAGAATAGTAAAGGAAGAGCAGTGGGAATGAGATAAGACCAAGTAAAGGCAGACTGTGATAATCCAGTCCAGTCTTGGCAATCAGTCATAGTAGGAAATTAAATATAGCTTTTTTCCTACAAAACAAAACTCATGACTCTGTAAAGTTAAATTTGAGAACTCATAGAATAAACCTGTATTTTTTAAATAAATTCAGTATTCACCATCAGCACTCAGGCTTAATATTTATACATAATATTTGAGGGGACTCAGGCATTTCCCCCTTCCTACCTTCACTCTGCAGAAACGGTGCATAAAATGCTCAGAGGAGGTGACAGAGTGGTATGTGCTGGCTGGATTCCAACAGAAGACCAACTTCATGAACAGGTTTGTGACTCAGCTTACAGAAAACATATAATGTTATAGACAGACATAAAACATAAAACCAGAAGAAATAAAAAACACGAAAAATTGAACAATAACAAATAAATGTAGGCTGCCAAACAAATTAGCTCTTTTGTTTTTTTGAAAGAAAGAAATTAAGTGTGTTGCGGGTTTTTTAAGGTACATTTCACTCGTTCACTCTGGGATTATTCACTAGATGAGAGTGAATGATGAATGATGAGTTTAGCTTGTAATACAAACCTGTCAGAACAGACACAAAAAGCCTGTCGGTGCAGCTTTTACCATCATTCTTTAGATTACTTAAAAGGCTAGCCAATAACTGCTGAAGTGAAGATAATGTGAAATTATTATTGTAGTCAGAGCCATTAGCGAGGGCAATAATGTTGTAACTGATGGGCCTGTGTGGTAACTGCAGAGAAGGTTGTGCTGTGTTACACATCCGAAATAAAAAGAAATCGATGTAATGCGAGACAAAAGCAGCAGAGGGCAGCAGACGCATTAAAGTCACTGTGACCATCAATTTATTGATCTTCCACTGAGGGTAAATTGATTATAATTGGTCCGAGCACATAAGTGAGACTGTATAATTCAATTATTTTTGCCGATGACATGCTCCGTGACGGACTGACTGGCTGACCTCCTGAAACCGGGGGGAACTTAAACAGCAACCTCCAGGAAGAGGCGGTTTGGCAAAAATAGTGGCATGTTATTCCATCTGCAGAGTTCAAGAGGCTTTCAGTGAAAATATTATCTCTGCCTCTGACTGTGTGTGGTGGAGCATGTGCTGTGCGTGTGAGCGTGAGAGAGAGAGAGAGAGAGAGAGAGAGAGAGAGAGAGAGAGAGAGAGAGAGGAGATGAGCAAGTGATGGAAAGAGAAGCAGGTCTGACGAGCTAGTAAGCTGCAGCTCTGCTCTCTCCCATGCCTGAAGGTAAAACTCAGAATCATCTCCACAGAACAGAGAGACCTGTGGAGAAGTTACACAATAGAGAAGATCAGTCGAGCTGAGCGCTGAGCTGCTGCTCGTCTTCTGGGCTCACACTACCAGCAACAGCTCCCAGTGGGGGGGACAAACACAGGAGAGGCCTGATCTGCGGAGAGACAGGCAGATTGAGTGTCACGGGGAAAACGGGCAGCAACACGGGCTAACACTGTAAATAGTTAATTAGTTCTCATTTGATTGTTACAGTGTGTAGTGAGTGGAATTGATTTTGCCACCCCCTGCTTTTACACTACTGCATGCTGCCAATAAAGCAGCTGCTCGACTCGGTGCAGGCGGACAAAGAAAGAAACGGAAAGGAAGATGAACTGTAAACAAGAAAAAAAGACACCTTTGGGATATTATAGAAGCCAAAAATGTTAAATTACATTTAAACAAGCAAATACATCTGCCAGTACGGTGAGGTCTTGTCACCTGTTCCCAAATAAACAGTAGAGGGAGAAGTACTCAGATCAATACCACAGTGTTGAAATACCCTTATATTCTTATACTTAGTACTACTTGTAAAGGTAAATAAGTATAAGCATCAAAATATACTCAAGGTACCAAAAGTGAAAGTATTCATTGTGCAGGATGTTGAATGTAACATAATGTAATGTATTTTGTTATTGGATTATAACTATGAATGCATTGATGATTGAAGCACCTCTTTAACGTGGCACCTGGTAATGGTGGAGCTAATTGTAACTACTTTATATACTGCAGAGTATCTTCATCTATAATTGTACACAATCATGTATTAGTTGATTACATTTTGTATTCATGTTTTGAATCTGAAAAGTAACTAAAGCTGAAGATAAAGTCAGCGGAGTAGAAGTATGAAGTAGTATAAAATGGAAATACTCAAGTAGAGTACCTCAAAATTGTACTTAGTTACTTACCACCACTGCAAATAAACCGATTTAAGGAATAACTCTAATAATCGTGAAACAAATTGTTGTTTCTATACTACTGAATTATGTTTATATAGTTATATTGTTTCAAGGTAATGACTGAAACTTTTAGATTTTTTTTTAATTTAAAGAAACGGTGAAATAATATAAGGTAACTATTTCTTGTTAAATTGTAAAATATTTTGTTCAGAATAATATTTATTGTCCTGTGAAGGGAGCAGTTTGAGTTTGATAGAAACCAAGAGAGCGTGTACACATTTCAATTTATTTTAGCGGGGAAATCAATATTTCGTTGCATAATGAAGAGTGGGGGTCCTCAACCAGCTTTACCTGCTTCCAAGAAGGGAAATACATCCACTGCAACGGGTCAAAACTCCAGCAACACATTAGTATAAAGAACAACTTCACTGCATTGTGAGACCAACGTGGTTCAGCTCGTAGCCTTGATCAAGCTCATCTATTATCCCGATAGGAAGAAATACAAAACAAATGAAAGTAAGAGATCTTATCAACCACACAGTAATATTCAGTTCCACGCCACTTGTAAATGCTATTTATATCACGCACATGCACACCACCTCGTACACGTTTTTTCATGAAATTGTAAAACATTACTCATCTAACATATAAAAGCGGACTAACAATGGTGTTTCGTGAGAAATGTCTTTCCCAAGTTTATAACCTCTGTCTCCACAATGTCTGGAGTCTCCACCCATCCTATGTATGCAAGGTTATGACATTCTCAGCCCACACTCTTTCAATCAAGTTCATAACCCTGCACACTCACACACACACACACACACCTCTACTGTATGCCCTCATGTTGTAATCAGTGGTCTAAGCGACACCGGGGCTAATGATTATATTTATGGTTTTCTTTTGATATCTTGTACTCGGATGTGTAGGAGTAACATGTGGAAAGATGCACCTCTGGACTCAAACATCCGTTTGTTGGAACGAGTGAAATCACATTAAAGACACTTTTATCAACACAAAGTTGTTGTTTTTTGTTTGGGTGGTTATATATGTATTTGTCAAAGAAAGTAGCTGATTCTAGATGATTTCCAATGATGAACCACGGTCTGAGCGATTCTTTATACGCTGGGCTGCTGGCCTGTTGCAACACTGCTACACGTGCCTGGATAGGAACTGTTATGATACACATACGCAGCCTTCATGCTTTAAGAAACCTGTGCAGATAAGGCTGTGGGTGGACTTTTGACACAGGCATGGATAACTCTTAATTAGTCCTCTATAATAATGACTTCTTCTTTACACTAAGGTGTTAAGAAGCTCTCTGCGGACCGCAAGTGGTCTTTTTCCAGTCAGGTGGCATGTGCATGTGTGAAGGGATCTAACACATGCCTGTCATGTTTCCTGGTGGTTGCTTACCCATGACTCACCATCTTCTCTCTGCATGAGTCAGTTTATGTTAGACAGATAGAGAGAGAGAGAGAGAGAGAGAGAGAGAGAGAGAGAGAGAGAGAGAGAGAGAGAGAGAGAAAGAGAGAGAGATCAATAAATATATATATATA